>JAGGCA010000886.1:12488-24358 GCA_022876805.1 Osperalycus tenerphagus | reverse complement strand
GTGCATATTGACGAGGAGGACGCATCGACCGTGATGGCACGAAACACGAAATGACACGCAACGCAATATTAGGAGCGCAAAGATCTCCATATTTTAGGGTGTGTGTTAATTGTGCCATGATGCATATGCTGATGTAACACAAATGCAGCTGCCTTAATTCATTGCTCATTAAACTTACCGATAGCAATTCGTTGCGAATCGCACGATGCCTGACGAAGTAGGAGACACAAATAAATTAAAGCAGTAGCGTGAAATATGAATGATGACATTGGCGATGATGGTGGTTGATGATGTCGATCGTGATCGTAAAATCGAATCGTTTTCGAATGACGCTCCCTCCCTTTTCTTCCTAGCGCGATATCTTTCCGTCTGTCTCGACGCTCATAAATAACCACCGCACTCGAGTACTGTAATAAATATAATTTTAAACTTTCGGGTGCCTAATTTTCGCATAAACCGTCATCTATCACGCCCTGTTCTAATTAATCTTCTCGTCTCGGACTCGCATTGACATTTGTATCTCGCGTACTCTCAGCACGTCGCTTCTCGATCTCTTTCGCCCTTCAACGTCTTCTCTTTTCTTCGTCCTTGTTCGTCGTCGTCGTCGCTATTGACACATTCAGTCGACAATGGCGATGATGGATCAATTTGGGCCGTGACTCTTGATTCGAAGCGTTTCGCAGAAAACAGAAGCATCAGAAATGCTTCGCACAGCATATGATGCACTCCTCGTTTTCCAAATACTCGATCTGTCTGTCGGTCTGCCTTTGTCGGTGACACGCACACCCATCATGAGTATCATCGAAGCGAATCCGTGCATCCTTCACCTTCAGAGCATACGATCAGTGACGATTTCTTGCCGAGAACAAATGCAGATGATGCAAGAAGAAGAAGCATCAACACCGAGAGTCAGCACTCACACTCACACACGCGGACCGCACAGTTAAGGTTCAGCGACATTGATCGCGTTTATAACGAGATTGATTCGTGTTTATTGCGATCTCAGTTCAGTGGTGGTGTGGCGCGATAGCAGTGCCGAGGTGCAGTGTAGGGAAGCGAAGCTATGCGCGCAGCAATGAAACTTCGCGTAGCAACGGCATAGCAGCCTTTGCTGGTCCCTGCTTCTGATGAATACATCCCGCCGCCAACTGATCAGAGTCTGCAGACAGTGGCGATGATGCGATGAATTCACAGGGAGCAAACGGCGACTGGATGCCGCGTCATCCTAACAAGCCGCTTCCTCTGGTGAATAGGAAGTTGCGAACAGCAGTTGCGAACGCGGCTTTAAAGCTAGCGAAAATTGCTATGATTGCATCAATTGCATGAATACGAGCCGTGCATGCGACTTGTCCAACGTCACGTTTTCCTATTCGTGCGTCGTTCCGATTTTATTGATTTTCTTCACGAATGCCAATTCTGTGAATCGGTTCGACGTCTGCTGATGTTGGTGTTCGATATCCGCTGAGTTTCTCCATTGCTTGTTGTCAGTGAGCTCATTCTCATCCATCTCGGTTTTTCTTCGAGTTTACTTTGTTATAAATAGACTCCAATGCCCAATTCGATTCCTTCATTTTCACGACAATCAATTTGGACCGTTTTCTTTAGCGCAGCTCGACGACGACAAAGACAAAGAACACCGACATCTCGTCGTCGTGTTGTCCTCATGAATCAAAGCCAGACGTGCGCGTCATCACATTAATTCCTATCAAATAAATTCTTGGTCTTGACAGCTGCTATTGAGGATAATTAGCAATCTTTCTTATGTTTCGCACTGTGCTCTTCCTTGCCATGTCTTGCTTCCAATATCCTCTTCTTTAGTTATCGAAATCCTCACTTATTAAGCGAAGTTAATAACAGTCTAGTAACGTCATTTTCTTCTTCATCGTAGCTGTCTTCCTACTTCCTCCCTTCTTCATCACCTCCGTTCTTGAATGTCTCCTCAAGTGTCGCAGTGGCTCATCAACTGCACGCACAATGTTTGAGTTGCTGTCGTCAACTGTCACTCGATATTAACACTTCTTCGAGTGTCTCTCTCTCGAGACTGTCTAGCACATCGTCGTTCTTCTTATGTCACGCCGTTGCAATCAGCTGCACGAACGAAATTATATTTTTCGCTCCTTTTCATTGTCAACAATCACGCTTCACAACGTTAATGTATTTGAATATGATCGAGAAGGTTTTGCTCGCCTCGGTACCCTCTCTATCTCCCTATCAAAGAGCCGATCCTCCGCCTGTGTGTGCCGTGATAAAGCTGCGTTTATACACGTTAGGCACAAAGTAGCGCTAAAATCTTCTTATAAATTTGTTTTAATTTATACCGTATTTACGCTATTTACATTAAGTTAGCGGGTTATGAACGCGCGCTTATCTAACTAGCCGTTCATACAATGGTATCGTGTTCGTTTCTCACTTTCTTTGCATATTTACACGACGAATTCGTGAAACAGCTCAAATCAGGCTGCCTTCAAATATTCAAACGCGTCAAGATCCAAGGGAATTGTCGTCATCATTCCATTTCCTGTTCACGATGCAACTGAACAATACTTTTTCTGCATCTCTGCACTCATCTCAATTTCACGATTCGATATACACCTGTTTCAAAGCCGATTTATTATGCGCGACCGTGTTCGCGTCCATTTCCGTCGCACCGAGTACACTTTATATGTTTTCATTTGTGCGATGGGCGGTGGTAATTGATCATTTCATTCCTAACTTGTAGCTCGGAAGACTATTTTCTATCTATTCGAAACATACTCTGATAAGACAAATTGATCTTGGTTCATATACGCTGGTCGCGAATGAGCCATTAGTTTAGGGAACGAAACAGGAACAGGAGGTCCTGGAGGTGTCGGAATGTCTTCAGTACACTGATACACGATCCGCGGATTGTCTGGTGGCCAGTCCTGGTGGATGCCAGGATGAAACGGTTTTTCAGCGGTGCAGTACATGTCGTCGAGAGGCGATTTGTGTACGGGTGGGAAACTACGGTACATCGGGCGGTACGTCGCGGTCGCCCGCAATGGTGGTGGTGTCTTCATCAGCATCGGTGGCGAATTGTGGTGTCCGGAAACTTGCGGGGCTGGCATGAAAATTTCTCTCGGTTCGATGTCATGACTGCCACTGCGACCTGTGCTGCAGGTGCATGGCAGGCCCGTTTGACGAATCTCTTTCGTTTTGATGTTGTAGCTCACGGCGTAGGCGAAACTCGAAAGCATGACAAGGATGATGGTCGATGAATAGAATGAACTGTCTGTGCCGAGTGTCCCTTCTCCGAACTGGTCACTCTTCCACCACGAAGATGGAATTAAACCAAAGATGAGCACAACCACATAGATGGCACAGAAGGTGCCTGCGAGAAGCATCAAGAAAAAACTAAATTAGCTGTTTCACTCCGCTTTGAATTCGACTTACCGTAAACACTGAGCAAATAGTAACTGGAATAATTGAGGGCCACGAGGCCAAGACAAGACGTGACGAGCACGAGCAAGCCTATGAGCGCTACCATTTGTGAGACGAATCCTAAATTTCCCTAAACAACAATGAATCGAAGTGGTATCATCAAAACGGAACTACCATTGTAGCTCACTTATTAACGTAATTGATCAATATTAAACTCACGAGTCTGTTTGGAATTGAGTACCCCAGCCAAGTTACGAGGCCACCAAATACGACACCAGTGAGATTGAAGATGACGAGAGTCCACATCATCAGTGTGTAGACGATCTTGGATGCCATCATAAGCGCGCAGTTGGATCACATCACTATCGCCATCGACGTGAAGGAGGTGATAGAGATGAATCAAGCTCGTAGTAAAATACAGTCGACATTATGCATGATGAGAATCGTGAAGTGACATTGTTAGAAGACGACGTGCAAGGCTGCACTCATTAAGCGAAAGATGACGGCAATCGAGAAGAAATTGGTCGCGATTTGCATTGCATGGGCGTCGAACGCGTTCAGTATCACTTGCACGTAAATGACGTATCGTTTGCCGGAAAAAATTCACTGATCTCAGCATTCTTCGAGAATCAACATTTGGGACAAGGCTTCAGTGGAAGTGAAAGTCGAATTCGAAGACGCGTTCATGGCAGACCGTAGACGCAGAGTCTTCGGCTCCCTGGTCGTGTTGGTGTTCGCGTTCGAACGCGCGAGGCGCCGAACATGCTCAGTGGATCGAGCATTTTTAAATCGATCACGTCTAACCATGGGTATTTTGCCAGTTCAGGTCAATCTAATCGTCCAGCGGGCCCTTGACACGTCACACAATCAGTGACTGCATCGGTCACCTTAGTTCACTCAACTTAATTCGCAGTGCTCATTTATGTTTATTTGCTCTACTCAAAATCGCATCTCGATCAACTAAATTGATCAGAACAGAAAAACGCGACCGCCAGAAAATCTAAGGCGAAGATACGAGCGGATCCGGAAAAGAGGAAGAGGGTGAACGACAGGAGACAGAAGAGAGAGGAGGAGAGCAAAGAATTCGCGGATATGGTGGAGAAGAGACACGAGGAATCGGATCAGATTTGGGTGAAAGATGTCCGCACAGATCCTTAGGGAGTATCGTCCCGCGCTCAAGAAACTCTGTGAAAAGTTACTTAGCGAAATAGCTAGTCTGTATTGGTCAAGCAAATAAGAATGGCCTTAGAAGGTTGATCGATGATCGATCATCGATGGCCATCGTGAACCAGTGCCAGCATTGCAGTGGTGGTGCCACTCGTGTAACGTGCAGCTTTGACATTTACACGTTAGAAGAATGAACTTTATTGATTTGCACGCTCCTCTCTCATTCCTTGCGCTCCTGTTTCTCTCTTTCGATTGTCCTCCAGGCAAGATCTCGATCGTCATCATCTGTGCTGACATGATCATCGTTTCCCGCTCTTCCATAAGCCCACTTCTCAAATACCTCCGTCGCTCATCTTCTCACTATCGTCGAGTGTCTAAGAATTGCAGAATTGAAGTGCCCTCAGTTAACTCTATCTCGCATTTTCAGCAAATTCGCACTCACGCTTTCAGTTTATTCTTGCTGCATCCGAAACCAAGTTCATTCCATGCTTTGCTTCCATCAATGCAATCAAGCACAGAGACATGCTTTCCGTTTGTGTTCTATTTTCGTACCATGCTGATCACGGTGGTGCTCATAACGAACCGGAGAATCAGGAAGGGTGATTAGATGAGAGAAAGAGGCCAGAAATGCACTGCGAAACGGGTCCACAGAGATGCCAAGGAGAATTAAAGTGGTCGATGGTGGAATGCGGTCAGGAATAGTTCGGAGCCCATACATATACGATATGAAATGACAAAACAAAAAACGGACAGACGGATGCAGCCATAGGAAAAATTTGGTGCGTTACATACGCTTCGAATAACGTCTTCCTCAAAGGACACTCATCTTGTTGTCAAACAGAAAGAGACGTCATCGACAAGACAAGAAGAGTACAAGAAGAATATGAGCGCCAGCCCGTGAAATTGGTAAGGCGAAATTCGTAGCCATGTCGAGATGCACAAATTTGATGTGCTGTTCGTGTTATTTGACGGACAATCGACCCAAAGTCGTTATACATGTATTGTTGGTCTCGTAACCCGCAAATGGCAAATGCCAGCAGCACTTCATCATTGACGCAATCGCAATCAGTTAGCTCAACTGCACGACTACGACAATTGTTTTATGTCTAAATAATCGCATCGCGATCCAATCACATCAAGTGGCGAGCTATAATTAGCTAAGTAGTCAGTAGTTCAGCTGGTCGTGAATTGCGTACCTGACAAAAATCTTCCTTTGTTGTCAACCAATTTAACGTGCATGCCGTAATTACGTAAATTTAATTAATTTTTTCGTACTCAGATGAAATTTGCTCATTGTTGTCGTTCTTCTTGCGTGTCATGTAATTAAGGCGCCATACATTCATTACGCAAGAAAGTAGGAGAAAATAATAAATTTTTTGTTAGTATCGATTTTCGTCGCTCAAAGTTAGTTATGTACGAAGTGAGCCAGTGAATGACATTTCTGGCACTGCTCGTTCAGTGCGGCATTGATTTTGTGCCTCTCAACTTTACCAAATTGGTGCAGTGACAAACTTTTCTTCTGATTGCTCCCTTTGATAATTCATGTCAAACAACGACACGCGCGTGTGGATCGAGCCGACGGCAAATCTAAGTTGCGACGTCTCTATTAGAAAAACAAACAGCCGAAGAGATTTTGTCAATAAATGAACAGCAATCGCGATTTGCCGAATGCGAATTCTGTTCAAACTACGTATAATCTGTATGCGTTCGTTTTTCTCATTAAATTCCAAATCCTGTTGTGCAAGGATCATTTTTAATAAGCGAAATTAGTGCAAATCTTGGAAAGTTCTGACAGCTGCCAGGGAAGAAGTTTTTCAGCGCAAAAGGTTTCCTAGCAATCGCATGAAGTCATTCGCAATCTGTGGTCGACTTCGCATCAGTGAGTCGAGGATTTGTAACTGATTTAAGGAACTTATTTCGCTGTATATGCAGATATGCAGATGTAAACAACCGTCGTTGTCGTTCGCAGATCGCGCAGTTGACCCACTTTTTCGCAAATCCCTTCTAGTACAACTCCTTGGACAGTGGCTAGTTTGTATTGGTGAAGCAAGTAAATTATCGTAATTATCCGGGCTTCGTGAGTGAGCACAGCATCTTAATAGGAGGCTTTGCTCACTCATGATTGCACGAGAGTGATTTGATAGTCGCCGAAAAAGGATCTGGGCATCAGGCGAAGAGATTTCAACTCAGAGCACTAAAAGGCACTTTATTAGAGATATTATGGCATACCTAAGTTGACATTAACTGAAATTGCATTGTGGAGCACAATGCATTTGCGATGGGCCTCCCTTTGTTATTCACAAGGGAAAATGCTTTTTATGCGCTGAATACAATACACGATTCATATTCTTCTCCAAACGAATTCTCATCTCGACGACGATGCATAGAGCACATTAGAGTAGATTTCAATCATTTTCTACGTGGTACTGGAGAGAGGAGTGCAGTGTAGTGCACGCGATCTCGCTAATGGCCTACTGTTTCGGCCTACTGTTTCCGGTCTGCATCACTGCACCGACCGTGTCTATCATTAAGCTCACGTTCTGAGGGAGGTAATTAGTTAGGGATATATTACGATTATGGAGATATCTACATACATACGTACAAAGTGCATTATTAACATTTCATTATCGCTCAACGTATAATTTCATGTGCGACAGGCATTCGTTGTTTGTTTCGCAGCGACGTGTTTATCAACTGTGAACAAACAGAAATCAATCGTTATATAAGTGTGTATAATTTCATCGAATATTTTTCTATTTCTATCACTTCGGGAATGACAGAGTGAGCAAAAAACCGACTGATGAATTAGAACGAATGAACAGATGATTAGCTCGTTCACTTGTTGTTCATGCAAAGTTAAATGATTTTGCTATTCAACAAATAATTCAGGTAAGTAGTCTGTGTCATATGTGGCATAATCGCCCAGCCGTTGTCGTCCTGCATTGCTATTCGACTGTCGCCCTGATGATTTGGGGTGGCTTCTACCATCCTCGAATCGTCATTGTTCTGCTTTTGACAGAACGCTCGTTGATACGGTGATTGATGCACCGTCATTGATGAGTTGCGGAATGGTAGTGGGGCGGGCATGAAGATTTCGCTCGGTTCATTATCGTGACTGTTTCTTCGCCCGATGCCACAAGTACACGGCAAACCAGCACGAATAATGTCTTTCTTTCTGATGTAATACGATGAACCGAATGCGCACACGGTCACCAACAGTAGTAACAACATGGACGTGAAGAATGCAATGTCTGTCTGCCAGTTTCCATCGCCGAACTGGTCATTTCTGTACCAATGTTCAGGGGTGATGCGGAATGCGAGAATGACCAGCGAGACGCCCGTGAAGATGCCGTAGAATGACAATAAATAATGGCTATGGTAATTTAGACCAACCAAAGCAGTTGTCGCTGCTAGGAAGATGATGAGACCGAGAATCGAAACCGCTCCCGGAATGTATCCTAAATTTGTTAGTCGCTTCTTTATGAAGAATCCCAACCAGGCAGTCAGACCGCCAAAAATGACACCGATGAAGTTGAACAAAACCGTGATTGCGATCATGAACGAGAATGCGTACTTGGGCAACATGATCGAGTCGACAATATTCGACAATATTGATGCTCGCTGAGGGGGGGAAACATCGCCGAACGGAACATATCGAAGGAAACGACGAACAGTAAACAAAATCAGAACGGATGAGCTCGATGCGGCAACTGTGAACGAACTTACTCGAGATGAAGATGTAGCATGAGGATGTTGATGACAGCGAAGTGAGAAAATGGTGGCACACAAAACTTATTTTCGCCTGCAAACCATCGTCGTCTTTTGCACGCGTTACTCAATCGTTATCCGATATTTTGTTCAACTGCGACAATCTCGTACCCAAAGCGAAGCATTTTCGTGACATGCTCAGCACTCAGTAACTCAGCCCAGCCACTCTTCCATCCTTGCTCGCTCTCGCTACTCTTTCCAATAACAACGATCCGCTGCATCACTTCGAGCACTTATTCCAGTCTGACATCGGGATTTGATCACGCTAGAACTCAGCTCTCTATTGATCCTGTGTTCTACCAGGTTCTCATCGCGCATCATTAAGCTGTTTCGTGACTACTAAATTTACAATACTGGACGTTTTCATATATCCACGAAATGCGTCATTCGATGGCTACGTCGAGTCCCTGATGGCTATTTACAGATCGAACACTGAAATTTACAAAACCATTCCTGTGATATCCCAGTAGAATTCAGCCTACTTGCGTCTGAAGATGAGGTGCTTGTTCGATGGCATTCACGTGAAAAATGACCTTCTCCTTGAGTGAACAATTGAATAGAATACAACGAACACATTTGCTGAGAGGCATTCAATTAGGCAGCCCTAATTGTTATCGGAACGATTTAGTTATCTGGCGAATGCATTCTGGTCGTCACGGCACCGAGAATGTAATGAATTCTTTGCGGAAGCGTTGTTATTGCTAATGACCAGAAGAATTCGCAGTGACACATGTAAGACGAGCGAAAGAGACTCTTCTGCTCGAGTAACGGCAAGACTTAATCGAACTTCGCTTCTTCTCTCGATCTTCTGATACGTTTTTTTCATTATCGGAAGTCGAGTGGGGAGTGAGCGACAAAGACGACAAGTAATGAATCTGACGAACGTGAAGTGAAATCTATCATTTTCTTTTCACTATTTTTATATGAAAATGAAGCGTTCCATTAGCGGAATTGCGTCCGAACAAAACGGAGATGAGCATCTGCACTGTGATTTATGGTGCAGTGATATCGAACGAAATGCGTCTCTCTCATGCATAAAGTTTCGATGCCCGCATTGGCCCGCACATCAGGGCGACTTTTATGGCTATGTAAAAATAATGGGACGAGACGCGCATTTTGTTCGTTATTTTCACCTCTTCGACTTTTACTCTGTTGTGTTTTTTATCAGCCCTACACAAACAGTCTGAATTGTGATTTAATTCGATCACAAATTGCCTGATCATTTTCTGCTCCGGGTCTCGCAGCACAGTTGGCGTGCTTCGAGATCTCATCAAACGACAGTCTTCGATAACCGCTAATTAGACGTCTCTCTGTGTTGCCTGAAAAGTGAGCCGAAATGTTAATATTGGAAATCTTATCAGCAAATTTGCTGTTCTTCAACGCTCTAACGAATCAAATCGTCTCTCTGGGTTTCGCGCAACTGGCTCGTTTGTCTCCTTTCCTGCTACGCGATGACCAGCGCAGTATTTCTCCATCCTGTTCTGATTTGTACTATTATGAGTGGAGACGAATCCACAACGAAATCACTTCGAAATCAGAAATCGTCGAAATGATCATGAATTACGTTTTGCACGGGCCCGAAAAAGGAATGCCGTACAATAGAACTGCGCAGGTAATTCTTACCGTTAATTCATAATTTGAACAAGGTGTATGCGAACACACGTTAATCAAATGTTAGCTGCTGACTTGTTCCCTATTTTTATCATCGGACATGTCGAGCTCGTGGATACATTCGGGCCGCGCCTTTCCGGATCGAGAGAGCTCGAGGATTCGATTGACTGGATTGCAAACGAAATGAAAGCTGATGGATTTGATGCAGTTTATACCGAAGAAGTGCCTGTACTCCGGTGGCGACGTGGACAAGAATC
Organism: Osperalycus tenerphagus; assembly: GCA_022876805.1. Lineage (NCBI taxonomy): Eukaryota > Metazoa > Arthropoda > Arachnida > Sarcoptiformes > Nematalycidae > Osperalycus > Osperalycus tenerphagus. The sequence goes on along the minus strand of JAGGCA010000886.1, from coordinate 14,156 downwards.
TGCAGAAATCCTATCTCCTTATAGACGCCCACTGCTTATTCTTGGCCTTGGCGGTAGCGTCGCAACAGCAAATCTCAATCTGAATTGGACAGGATTAAGACAGAACTCAAGTTCACAAGATCATGAAATCGTGGCGCCGGTCATCGTAGTCGGCAGCTTCGCAGAACTCCAAAACCGAGCCGCAGAGGCCAAGCAGAAGATCGTGGTTTATGACTACGAAATCAGTGATTACGCAAGTTACGTAAAATTTCGTATGTCAGGTGCTAACGAAGCGAGTCGCGTTGGCGCGATCGCGGCTCTGGTCAAGTCATTCGCACCTGTTTCGATCCACAGCCCACACACTGGAATGATGTGGTACGACGAAGATGTTGCGAAAATACCAGCAGCAACCATCACTGTAGACGATGCCGAGTTAATGAGGAGGTTGACGGAGAGAGGAAAGGAGGTGGTCGTGCGCCTGTACATGGAAGGGAACACTGATGAAGAAATGGCCATTTCTCGGAACACAATTACCGAAATTAGAGGGCACAAACACGAGAATGAGGTTCGTGTGTTGCTTCCCTTTTGCTCATTCGTTCAATCTTACTAAGTTTACATGTGTTTCGAGTTCGTTATTATTTCTGGGCATATGGACAGCTGGGATGTGGTGAGTTTAGCTTACTTCTTGACTGCTGCTAATGTTTCTCTACGCATCCAGGGACAAGGTGCCCTCGATGATGCTGGCGGCTCGGTCATTTCGTGGAGAGCGCTGTCAGCACTCAAGCAGCTTAAAGTAAGACCAAAGAGAACAATTAGGAACATACTTTGGACGGGAAGCGAGCAAGGCTATTATGGCGCAAAATCTTACGTTCAGGTGACGAAAATTAACTGTCCAATATCGAGCAACATACTTAAAACATTCCCAACCTGTCTCTAGCGACATGCCAATGAGCTCAAAGACATCACCATTGCACTCGAGTGTGATGATGGTCCGTTCGCGCCCCTCGGTTTGACCGTTGGCGGCATCGATAAGCCGAGATCTAGATGCATCGTGGAAGAGGTTCTTCGATTGTTCTCTGGCATAAACGCAACGCAAATCTTCTCAGAAGCCAAATCATCGGATTTGCACGAGTTTCAAAGCCGAGGAGTGCCGACCGCATACCTCAAGCCTGATTACGATCGCTATTTCTGGTACCATCATAGTCATGGCGATACGATGACTGTTCTCGATCGAGATCAGATGGATTTGGCCACTGCCTTTTGGGCATCTTTAGCTTACATCTTCGCTGACTTGGAGGAAGTATTACCTCGCTAAGGGTGTCAAAATAAATTGTTTACTACAATTCTCTGGTAACTGTTATAGAGAAGATAAATAAACAAAATTATAAGCTTAACACAACTGCTAAGTGTCTATTCTCGACAATCAACACTGAGCCATCAGCGGGTGAGAAGCCGACTGCGATTGTGGTCGACTTTCAGGGCACGACAGCATCCATCTCAGTGGTCGAAAAGGTGCTGAACCCGTTCACGACCAACAACGTGAACCAGTTCATGGCAGAGAACTGGCTGAGTCACAAAGTGAGGAAGGACGTGAAAAGGCTGCAAGAGTAAGCGGCCAGTGAGTCGGACGCGCCAAAGATCCCCAACGACGAGATCACCAAGCAGATCTATGTTGCCGAATATGTCAAT
>JAGGCA010000880.1:171518-190241 GCA_022876805.1 Osperalycus tenerphagus | reverse complement strand
GACCGGACCGGACCGGACCGGACCGGACTGGACCGAAACGAAACTCACTGAAGAGGCAGGGAGGGCTTCACATTGACGCTGTACTCATAGTTGGTGTCCACCATAAACTTGAGGGTGTACTCCGAGTCGAAGCGCTGTCCATCTCTCTGCAAGAAGAGCAACGAAACATGGTGTGGACAATGAGAAGGCACGATCGGAATAGTGGTCCTGACTCGCTCTCCGGAGTGCGACATGCACAATGCCGCGATGCACCTACTTTGAAGTAGATCTCCTGGTCGTCGCTGGTCTTGATCTGGAGCTGAATCTTGTACGAATTTCGGTCATCCACCATCTTGCATTTCACCATCCAGAGTGTAGTCTTAGTATTGATCCATTTATTGATCACATCATGCACGAAAGGCTCGGAAAAACGTCGCGCTGGGCGCGCTGTAATGCGATTACAATTAATAATCGCGGATCGGAAAGCGATAAACAATATGCGTGGAACTATTTACATGATGCTCTAGGCAACTGGCACGATGGTGGCTCAGCAACACGACCAACACGACCAAGACGTGGTCATCAAGGACAAACGAGTCGGAATATGGGAACAGTGAGAATAATCCGATGAGATGCTTAGCGAGCGATGCTTAGCTGCCAAACAGGAATTTCGATGCGCGTAGAACTCATCAATTCCAGTTACCTAACTACTTGCCATAAACGCTATTTGAACGTCAGTTAATTACTAAATTCAACACAACTGTTTCTGCCCGTAATAAACAGCGACACGGGTCATCTCTGGTCTGCTCTCAATGTCTTCATTTTAATAATCATCAAGACCATGCGTAAAAACAAAAACCATCATTAATTAATTATCATACTATGTAATGGCGATAGTAAAAGTTGACTTGACACATATATCAAAGCGCAAAGAGCCGTTATATAATTCAGCGGCAGTTCAAATTAATTAAAAATTGCGTCATCATTGATTAGTTCATTGACTAGCATTATTTTGACTCAACCTATCGTAAAAATATCACAATCAATGATTCGATCGCAGTTAAAACACGGTTGTAAAATGAGTTATAAATTAGTCGATCGACTGCAGTCGTAGAAAATGATGAGCAGAGACACAGAAGTTGAGTTGAGTTCGTGTTATCGACATGATTACATCATACAACTCAGATTACATTCAACTCCGACAAGTGTTTCGTAAAGATGTCGGGGCACTGAATCGAATCAATTCGAGTTCGAGTGCCTATCTTAAGACAATGCAATTGCCGTTACGAGTGGTGAGCGATTCGAATGAGTATATTCGAGGAGGAGAGTGCAAAAAGTCAGTTAGAAGACAATTACAAGATGATGATTAAGTTAAAACTGTATAAATACCGTAAATATTAGCTTAGAAAATCGTGACATAGCAAGTGGCGAGCGTATCGATAATCATTCGATAAGCGACATGGAAGATGCGAGAAGCGCAGTATTTTTGGCAGTCTTCGTATCAGACACGCGACACAATCGTTAATCGTTTAACCAAATTGCGAGTGATTGGCACAGACATTGTGACTAGTGTGACCATAGATTACAGTACATTAGTATAATTAATCTTAATTGTCTCCATCTTTCTCTTCGCGTCTCATATCTCTTCATTAATAAATATATTCTTACTCGTCTCGAAAACTTCGTTCTCAACAGTGGTAAAACACAACCGAATTATGCAAAACTTATGTATAAATCATAAGAACCATTAAATACATAAATATGGGCCGCACTAAACGTGCTCTGCTTCTGTGATGGTCATCGACGGCGGAGGCTTGTAGAGGATGCTGAGAGGTCGCGTGGACCGTCGCTGCTGACTGATTGGGTTCGTCTGGAACTGCTTCTGCAGATGCGACTGATAAAATTGATTCTCGTAAAATACCTGTTGCTGTATCGTGGTCCCTCTCGGTCTCGGTTTTGGCGGTACTGGCGGAAGTTGGTGGTGGTTCGATGGCGGCTTGGTGCTGATATCGAACTCAACTGACTTTCTCCGCCCCACGCCTCGCTCGTTCGCTATCACCGACGTGTAGTCGCGGATTAGTTGAGCAATTTGCAGTGCCTGTAAATGTCAAAATGCAAGTTGACAATCATCGTGACATTTGTCGTGTTGACGCCGGACGTCACAGGAGTGGTGCGCATTCATTTTGCGACCACCCACTAGTTTCACCATCCTAACGATTAGAACCAAACTCAAACTGAACCGACTCGAAAGTCGAGAGAAGATGTCGTTATAGCATGCAAATGTCCTGTCATAGAGATATGACGTTGCACAACACTGAGTTCAACAATAACAAAAACACGACGTGCTTAGTGGTTTAGCTCTCCGTAGTTCCATCAACATTTAAGCACCTGTCGTACCATCGATAATGATTTGTTGACGAGTGTCGCGACACGCACGCGGTACATGCTTATCATTTGTCGACATGTGCACATACTTGGAACACACGACCCAAATCTCATGATAGTGAGACATGTTTAATTTGTCTCATTCCCAGCACGACGCGTTAGTTGTTTTGTCGCTTAATGCAGGAGGCTTACCTGATTGGTGAGAAATATGTACTTGAGCGACTTGTTCACCGAATTAGCCATGGCCACGATCATTAGACTGTTGATAGTTGGACTGTAATCAATGATGCTACGGTAGTCACAAGTCGAAAGCACATTCTGAAAATAAATATTGACAAATAATGAATTACTTTACATCACTTGACACACCTCTAAATCCGCTTACCTTGGTCTTAAGCTCAAGCAAATGAATGCCGACTTGGTCGACCGCAAGCCATAAATTCTTTGGCCAGGACGATGTGTACGTTTGCACCACTTCGAAGGTAGTCGCTCGGTGAAGAGGCCACGACTGAATGAGATTGAAGAATGACTGTTTGGCTTGTTCCACGTCCATTCCGCACATGGTTTGGTGCTGCGAAACGACCGCTTCGGCGGAGATAGTGGCAAGAAGACGCGGGGAAAGACACTGAGACAGAATTTGTCGATAATCTGTGACGCCCCTGTCGTAATCGCCGAGATCGATCTGGGCTTTGAGAGCGCACAGCATGACCGCTTCTTGTTCAGTGATCGGGAAACGGTCGAGTCTGACATTGTGCACCATTTGATGATAGAGTAGTTCCTTCTCAACAGAGTCGTTTAGGTCGATGAATGAGTCCAAAAACAGGTGTTTCTAAGTAGTGAAACAAATTGCAAGTCATTTTACGACTCACTTTGCGGCTCATAAATTATCATCTATGTATTAGTAAGTACCTTAAACACGAAGAAGTGCTGTGTTTTTCGTGCCAAGAGCTTGGCTTGCTCTTCGTGCCACTTCTCCCAGAATGCGATCGCATCGCCAACTTTCTCTTCAGGTTGCAAAGCCTGCTCGTTGTTGTTGCCCAGCATCTGATACAAAGAATAACCAGGCGCGTTTGTCCGCAAATCGATTTTGATTTGAATTTGCTCGACCACTTCGGCAATGGTAGCACACGCGTCGAATTCAACCGCCTGGAACTGACCGTCGAGGAAGTGAATTCGCGCGTAAATGCGACGACAGTTGATAGTGCTCATGATTTCGGGTCGCGATGGGGCGAACTTCCGGCCACGAGTTTCCAGCGTTCCTTGCAAGTTGCGAAGAGTGAAGTCAGCGAATTGGCCCTCTTCGGTCACTTCGTCGAGAGAACAGCGCCGCAAGTGTGAGTGAAGATACGCCAGAACTGGAAGGACAGGTCAGCAGTGAGTTGAAAATTTGCACAAATATAGACAAACCTACTTCGGCGGTCACTCGGATAGGTTACGCTGCATGCCAACGCTAGCAGTTGCCAATGGCGAATATTGACTTTGCTGTTCGGATCCGGGTGGTCAGTCGTTTGCTTGATGAGCTGAAGGAAGAACTCATTGCGCAAGATATCGGCGTCTTTGCGAACGCACTTGTCCAAAATGGTCTGCGCCAATTTCACCTGGTCTCGTTCAGCAGCAGCTCGTGGCCACTCGCTCTCGTCGAGTTCGTTCATTTGCACATCTCTGTTGTCGAGCGCCAGTCCCGAGTACGCCAAAATAGCGCTGAAGTTATTAACGGCAGCATTCTCGAGTTCGGGATCCGATATAACGAGAATACTGTTTTGAATGGGTGCCTTGGAGAACGCCCAAAAACTATGTGGAAAGTTGCGAAAGCCCTCCTCGAGCTCGCCGTACTCTGTCTTGAGCTTATCCAAACGCACCTTGTTCAGGCGCCGCAACGTGTTGCGAAACAATCCGAACTTCTCTTCGAGTGGCTTACGCAAGATGCCCGAATCAATGAGCACCTTTCTGAAATTAACGACATCATGATGCAATTTCATGCGATCTTCGAGACTCATTTTCAGCAGTCGTCTCCTATTTGGCTCATTTGCATTGGAAGTGTTTGTAGTGGCAGCATTTCCGTGAGCTTGTCGCAGCCAGTTGGAGTGGTTAGGCGAGTAACTGGCCACCAAAGATGCGATCTCCTCCTTCTGCTTCGTCTCGAACGTGAAACATTTGTGTGTGTCTGGCAGTGTCTTGACTAGCTTGATAGACAAGAAGTTTTCCGATGGATACACGGTGAGCAGCTCAATGTCTGAGTAGCGATACGCATTCAGTATGGACTTGTCAATCGGATTGATGATAAGGATGCCTTCTGAGTTCACTCCCAGGACTAGATTGTGGCCGTACGAAAGGTACCCTTTGTAGGTAACATAGAACAGTGTCGTCCCGTATAGTGGGTACTGCATCACAACGGACAAATACCACACTTTTGCGATCAGATCAGCCTTCCCCTTGCCGTACATCTTGTGCGCTTCCGCGATTCGTACGGCCAATTCTTTGTTGCTCCTTGGACTAGACTTCCTGACGCGAGCACACAAATAATTCTCAACGTCTTCGTAGCTGGCGATGCGACCATCGACATATTCGCCAAGTGACACTTGCGCTTGTAATCCAGACAACTGGAGAGCGATGCGTTCGCTGACGGGAAATTCATCACGCTTAACGACACTGTGCACTGCTTGAGCGTACAATAGATTAACTTCGACAGGATCGTGAGGAATTTCGCGGTTGCTTCGAAACAGTCTCTTTTTGAAGATGAAGCGGCACTCGCCACCACCGAGTGCCTGCGATGGTCCATGCTTCGAGACAGTCATGTATTTACTCATATTGGCCGAACTTCGTTGGTACAGCTCCCACTGAGTGATGATGTCAGCCAAATAGTCGTGCGATTTGATGACTCGCTCAAACTCCGGAGTCGATTCGTACAGCGCCCATCCGTCCAGCACACGAAGACCTATCTTGGCCTATCAATGATTGACAAGCATTGATACAAATTATTGGTGACGGTCTGTCGTCAAAATTATTTGCAGGTGTCCAAGACACGAGACACTTAAAACACTCAAATCGAGGTGAGCAATCACTGCTCTAAACTGACTACCAATAAAGTCATTAAGACAAACACAATAGATACAAAAGTAGGCAGGCATTGTGGATTACTTACGGCAAGGCACGTCATTGCGTCGTTGGCTGTGTCGCACGGGTGAATGTCGATCGCTTTGGTTCGACCGTCGAGGAAGTAGAAGCGACACACCAGACTGCTGAGTGTCCGCACGGCGTTGATTTCGAGCGCAGAAGGCGGCATGCGCCGGACGTGTGCTTTCGGTGACTGTAAATTGTCCAAACAAAACTGAGCGTAACACGAAATGGAAGCCTCACGGCGGATGTGTTTGCGCAGAAATGAGATGAAGTACTTTGAGTACGTCTTGCTTGGAGGAAATGCGGCCGTTGACAAACCGAGAAGCACCCATGCACGAAGTGTCTCATCTCGCGACGGGTTGTTGGTGGACTGACGAACGAGCTGGACAAAAATTTCATCGCGCAATTCTTCGCGCTCGATTCCGTGGCGGATGAAGCACTGGATAATGCGCACCTCTTGCTCGCTCTTCAAATCACCCTGGAGATACTTCCATAGATCTTTGAAGATTGAACACGCAATCAACGCATTTTCGGGGTCATACAAATGGATGTGAGATGAAGGAATCGCATTCATCGATGTCCAAACTAACATTTCACTTTTGGACAAGCAGTCCTCACCGTTCTTCTTTCTTCTGGTTAGCGTCTTGATCATACCACCGCCAAAGTCACGAGGGTGGTTGTTGAAGAAACGTTCGGCGAATTCGATCATGTCGTGAGTTCTCAGCTCAACCCCGTTTTGCTCCGTGGCCTGTATCGCTTTATGCACTTCCTTAGTACATCGCTCGTGATCTGCTTCTCCTTGCAACTGCTGAAGTTTTCGCTCCACTCTCTGCTTTCTCTTCATTTCGGTCAGATCTTCAGTCTCGGTATGACCATTCATCTCTAGCTGCTTATTGTTCTGAATGACGTTGTTCAAAGCCGCTACTCCTCTGTCGTTTTCATTGAACTCGAATGAGAAGCTTCGTTCGGCATTGTTCAGTGGCGTGTAGAGAGGCGAGTTTTCGCTCGCGTAGTCGACACCATTCATTGTCGTCTTCTGTGTCGTCAGTTTCTCGACAGGCGACGTTGATGGCGACGAGAAGGCGACCGGTTCCAAATGAGTTGGTGGCGGTAATGGACTAGGGGAAGACACTAAGTGTGAGCGACCAGCAAGATCCGTCTGCTTATCCAGCTCCTCCATCTGGGCTTCGGTTTTCTGAATAAGCTCTTCGAATTGCTGTCCAATTTCACCGACGAGATCCTCTACTTTATTTTCCTGTAGTTCGGTTAGGAACGAGAACATCTGATCCAAGTCGGCATAGGTCGATTCAGCGGAGTTTCGTGATGTCTTCACCGAGTTCACCTTCTGCAGGACGCCGTGCTGTTCGAGCAGCTTTGCGATCGTCTGTACTTCTTCTTGTGCCAAACTACAATCAAAGAGGAAGCGACGCGCAACAGTTAGAAAGAGTAATGAGTAAGTTGCGAGACTCGCGTCAAGCAGGCAATCAATATATTTGAAAAATCTAATGAATGAAGAAGCGACGTAACGCACCCGTAGCGCTGTTCCAAAAATTTTCTGAGCGTGCCAAGAGCGCAAAAATGAGAAGTAGAAGGTTAGTGTTAGGAAAGTTTGGGATAAAATGGGTCAAGGTAGACCAAACACAGACCAGAGACGTCTCACGAGGCGCATTCTCGACAGTGGAGGTTCAAAAATAGCTCCGTTACTTACAGAAGTGACTCGTCAACAGAGCTCGTCGATGAGCTCGTCGAATTCCGTTCCACATTCTCGGCTCTGTCGCGTTGCTGCAGTACGGCAAGTTTCCTCTGCTCCTCGAGCACCCGCTTCTCAGCATCTTCTTGTTCTTTTCTTCTCATCTCTTCTTCGACGCGCTTCATCTCCTTCATGGCAGCGGCCACTTCTCGAGCGAACATGCCTCGAACGAACGCTTGGATAGTGATTGCCGCTCTTCTCATACGCAAGTAACGTAATCGCTGTCGGTGACCTCTAAATGTCTCTTGAATGATCATCGCTGCGAATTTCATCCCGAGGAAGGCTCTTCTCGCCACGAACCCTCTCCATTTCTTCTGTATCACAATAGCCATTGCATTATATAAAGCTCTTCGTTGCTCTTCAAGAGGTTCGTGTACCGAGCCCCGCATGAAGACCTTTGTTTTTCCAATCTGCCACTCGGCCTTAGGCATTCGCAGTACTTGCATGATCTTAACGGTGGCTTCGCTGTGGCTCGCTGGTAAGTGAGTGAAGCGCATCACCAGACACCGGTAACGCGACACGAACTGGTAGAGGGTCAGATGAATCGGGTAACCCTCACGTCGAATGCGAATGATATCCAACATGCCCAAGTACTGCAGTTGGGTCAGAACTTGCTCATCGTCGTAATTGTTGGCCGCTTTCACCACATTCGGCTTGATACAGCGAACATACCAGGGATTCGTCGAATGCAGCAGATCGACCAACGCTGTCAATTGAAATCTGAAGCCATCGGCAACAGTCGGACGCTTACTAGTGGCTGTTGTCCCATATCCGGAACGGGAAATGGTGCCGCTGGCATAAGTCCCATTGCTGCTGCCGACTCGTGCAACGCCATAGAGATCCTGAAATGAAAATCTACATTAGAAAGTTTCACAAAACATCACTTGCAGAGCATTACTTCAGCGGGAATCTGAGTGCTCCAATACCACTGTGGCGCGATAGGAAAGCAGAACAGGCGAGAAGCATTAAGCGTGTTAGTCAGCGATGGCATGTTTGTGCACTGTACTGCGTATCACTTTACCTGAAACTTGACGAGATCTTTCACGAACACATTCGTCGACTCCTGCATGAGATCAAACAACTGATCCTGCTGCACGTCTTTGTTCTTCTCCAGAAATCCGTTAACTGTGTAAACAATTTCGCCAGCATAATGTCGGATACCGAACTCCATTTCCCATCGTCTCCTATCATCGCCACGAATATAATTGGGATGATATTCAAACTCTGAATGCAGTTTGTTAACGTAGGTGATGTCGCTTCCTTTTGGTATTCGGCATTCCTCGGTCAGCAGACGAAGTACGCATTTCGGTGGCTTTTCCAGCAGTTCGACGCAAGCTGTATTGTCGGTGAAGTTGATGTGAGAGAAAACGATTCCTTCTTGACGATACTAAGACGAGTAAATACATTTTTTCAGATAATTAGAGCAAACAAATTTGCTTTGTGTCTTACCATCTCTTGCTCGAGAGCGAAAACGTAGTGATTGAAGAAGCGATGCAATTTCTCATTGGCATAATTGATACACAACTGCTCGAAACTATTGACATCGAAATTTTCGAACCCGAATATATCCAACACACCAAGAAATCGATCGCTGTCTTGACCGGGATTCGTGCATGTGTTGATGTAGTTGACGATCCAAGCGAATGTCCGCGAGTATAGAGCTTTAGCCATGGCGTGTCGGTTTTCTCTGGCTTCGCGCACCTTGAATGGTATGTCAGTGACCATTCCTCGAACGTTGATTTGCCGCTGAAGAGTAGCGAGTGTGAGTTTGAAAGCGTCGAGTCCTAGTAGAGTGGCCACATTGGCGATGACGAGCTCGTCTTCAGCACTCAATTTGCACCGTTCTCCGTCCATCTCGTCTTCGAACTGCAAGTTTCCCAGCCATAGAATGGCGCTGAGCACACAGAAGATGCCATCGCACATCTCAGGAGGCATGTTGAGCACTGACATCGCCAGTCGTAGGCCATCGAACATGGCAGCGTCGTCGACACCGTCGATCTTGTAGCATCCACTTTGACGCAAATAAGCGTAACTTTCAATGGGATCTATAAGAAACTGGTTGCGGATGTCGGAATTCTGTTGAGCGCTGGCTACCAACTGATAGAAGACATGGTAGTTTCGCTCTCCGAAAGATTGAAATGTAATTCGAGATTGCTCCAACAAGTAATCCTGTATTATGCAGCCCCTGATTTGATATCGCGCATCGAAGCACACTTGAATGAACTTGCCAAATCGACTCGAGTTGTCGTTTCGGACAGTCTTGGCGTTGCCGAACGCTTCCAGGATGGTATTGGCCTCGAGTATCTGGTGCTCCATCCACGTGGACTGGTTCGATGTGACGGTGCACAGAAACTGTAGAATGAACTTGGTACTCTCCGTCTTGCCAGCTCCACTCTCCCCACTGATGACACAAGCCTGGTTGGTGTTGTCCAGCTGCAGACTGCTGTACGCCGATTCGGCGATAGCAAATACGTGCGGCTCGCACTGCGACATTTTCTGCCCACTGTAGTTGAACACCCATTCCTGGCAGCGGAAGAGGAATTAAATCTCGCAAAATTAACATTCAACCAGTTACGCTCTCTTTGTTCGCGCACCCATCACTCACCGGTTCGTAAATGTCGAGCTCTTTATAAGGATTGACGGCCACTAGAATGGTTCCCGTGTAAGTCTGTCATGAGCAATACAATTAACGAGTGCTCATCAATTATTTATGCATGTAAACATCACATTGGAACTTACGTATATCTCGTCCCGGGCGTATCTCACTTTGAGGTTCGTGTTGATACCATTCTCGTCGATGTTGCTGATGATGGTCATATCGGGGACCCCATCCTCGGGTCTCCAATTTGAACAATTCGAATTGCATTGTGCAATTAGCATCTCATAGAGATGAAATTGTGAAATTGGAAAAGGTGTGACAAAGCTTATCGACCGCTCGTGGAGTCGCGACCGTCATCAACGACGCGTCGCCATCTGTCGAGTGCACCTCTCATCACTCACCATCATTGCTCAGTCACGTGTCGTTCAACTTCCTTTTCCTCCCAGCACATCGAGTACCGATCGTAGTGATCCTTCCAAGTTCCGACCTCTTCTTTTCAATCGGATTCGCGCAATCAACTGATCATGACCAAGGTCAAGACAAAAGACTTGCGCGGCAAGAAGAAGGAAGAGCTGCTCAAACAACTCGATGAACTGAAGCAGGAGTTGGCCAACTTGCGTGTGGCTAAGGTGACGGGCGGCACGGCATCGAAGCTATCCAAGATACGCGTCTTTCGCAAGAACATCGCCCGCGTGCTCACCGTGATCGCTCAGAACCAGAAGGCTAACCTTCGCAAGCTCTACAAGGAGAAGAAGTACAAGCCGAAGGACTTGCGACCAAAGAAGACGCGAGCCATGCGTAAGGCGCTGACCAAGCACGAGAAGCGCATCAAGACGCGAAAGGAGCGCAGGAAAAGGGCCTTCTACCCGAGACGAAAGTTCGCTCTTAAGGCGTGAGAAGTGTGCCGTAAATCGAATGCATTTTGTTTTCAGATTTGGCACCGACATGAAACAATAAAACTCGCTTCGCTACTCGATTACGATGTGTTCGTGTTTCTCGCAGCGCATTTTTAAAAATCTCCCGTAATGCCATCAAATCAGAAACTCGATGGACAGTATCTAAACCTTATTCGATGCGCTATTCACGCAAGAACTCGTTGAATTTCCGATCAATTTCGTCTTCGATTCTGTACGAATCGCGCTTCGGCTCTCTTAGCAGGAAAACAAACATGTCAGGCAGGCAGCGACAACTGCGAATATTTCAGGCCGCTGACAGCGAATGTCATGTTTAACATGTATAAATACCTTGCACGTTACATCGCCCAACTTTATTATAACAGAATTGACGATGTGATGCATAATACAAATACGTATTTATAATAATACATTCATTTTTACTATTTACCAGTTTGTAAAATAATGGAAAGCATTGAAAGAAAGACATATGCTGCGTTCTAAGTCCTATTATTCCAATTAAATTATCTCAGTTAAATTGACAGCAGCCAATGAGCCAAGCAGCCAAAAAGACAGAAGCCTTCTCTTTGGCTTCCTATTGGCTGCTGTCAATTTAACTGAAATAATTTAACTGGAATAATGGGACTTGGAACGCAGCAATAGTTATTGGATCAACTGTTGACTTACTAACATCAACATTGGACATGCACATCAATGAAAGCCGCAAGCACAGCCAACATCCTTGTGATCATTGCAGCAACTCTCCCAGGAGTTCGTTCTCGGTGATGGCCGGCACAGCAGAGACGCGCTCGCACCCCGTACTGGCGCCGCTCGCACTCTTCGACATCATTTCAATAGCGGTGGTCAAGTCCCACACTTGTATGTGGCCATTGTCATGTCCGGTGAGGATGAACCTTCGCGAGCGGTTGCCCATGGCGATCGCTTCGCACTCGTGCACGCAGCAGGCGGTGATCAGCGAGCCGTCCACTGAGCGCAGCTTGCAAATTCGTGATCCGTTCGACGCCAGTAGTACATTGACGTGGCTCGTCTCCCGACGAAGCTTCTCGATGATGACCAGCTTGTCACCGTCGTCCTGGTCCCCGAACGGGCCCACATCACACGCGTCATTATGCGCCGGGTCTCGCTCTGATACATTCTCCTTGCGCGCTCCACAGACTTCCTTTTCGCAATTATCGAGTTCCTGTGTCGCCATCGAGTCCTCTTCAGCATCGAAGAACTGATCATCGAGTTTGAGAATCCTGAAGCTGGAATACGATGTCGACCCAGGCTGTGTCGATATTCTTCCCCTGAACCTCGTGAGTGACCAGGTTCGGACGTGCATCTTATCACATACGCTGATTAGGTACTTCTCGCTTAACATGACTCGAGAGATACCATTGAGATGCACTTTGAATGTTTGAAATAGCTGCGGACCGTGGCCGACAGTCTCAGGGTGCTGGACGAGTACTCTGACAGTGCCACCGCGAGTTCCATACGCTATTTCAATCCAATTCCCATTCGTCTTCGGCGTCCGCGTCAAGTAGCACGATATCGCTGAGATCTCTTGCTGATCGGGATCTTCATAGAGCTCGTTAATAAGCAGATCGCCGTCCTTCATTCGCAACGGGAACTTCTGCATATCAATTAAATAGATGGAACCCGATCGCGATCCTAAGAGTAGGAAATTACAGCCAGCTCTATCGAAAGCAGTGATGGATGACTGATCTCCCTCCTGGCCAGCCAAATCCTGAACCAGCCAGTGCTGAGATGTGGCGTGCCACACACCGACGCGACCGCGCTCGTAGCCGAGAGCGACCAGCTGAGATCCGATGAAGAAGAGCGAATTGATCTGACAACCATTGAGCCGGAACCTGCCGATCTCCTGTTTCGTCAGTCGCTGGTCGTGAATCGAGTACCCATTATCTGCACCGATCTTCCACAAACGGATGAATTGTTCTCGTCTGTGAGCCAGCGCGATCATCATCTTGCCGCTGGATATGTGCGTCGCACCGCAATTGTAGTAGAATGAAATCTCACTAATTTCCGTCTCGACGGGCTCCGAATGAAAGATGTTCTGCCAGCCGAGTGTGTCTTTCAGTCGGTAGCAGGTCACATAATGCCTGTGCGCGATGGCTACCGCATTGTGATGCGCTACGATCTGCGTAACCGGGTCTGAGTCATCAGCTATAACATTTCCAGCACCATCGTTACCAGATGAGGTCTCGCCAGCGACTGGAAGTGCGCCATAGTCGCGTGAGAATGACTGATACTTTGTTTTCAGATGAGCTTGGAACAGGACATCGCCGCACGTCGGGTTCCGCTTATTGATCAGGTCTTCGCACATCTGCAGTCTCCTGACGAGCGGCGATATTCCGTAGTACTCAGCTTCGTGCTTGAGCGTCTCCAAGTTGACCAACTCGATGTTCATCAACTGCCGAGTTCGCAGATAATTGAGGATGATGGCGAACAGAGTCGGGTCGCGATCGATGAACGTGGCACCGTTGGCATCGCGCAGAGACGGAATTCTGCCGGATAGGAGACTGGTGAAGAACGTGTCCGGAATGGAGATGAGCGTCTGTCGACTGGTGGCGAAGTGCTGGCCACCGACGTTCAGCTCAATTATTTCCGCTGCCACTCTCAACGGGGACTGTTTCGGTGGCGATAGCGGACCGGATGATGGTGACTTGCTCATCGCCGGGAAGCAATGAACGCGACTAAATCGGTGTGGATTGAATTTAATTTGAACCTCGACTCGACGGTGGTCGAGACGCGAACCATACACGTGATCGACACGTGCCGAGGAGTCCAAACACTTCATCAACTTCAACTTCATGCCAATTTGGTCCACTCTCATCACCAGACTCGTCTCGGTGGTGCGAGCCTGTCGGCCCAGTTCCAAGCCCATGCCAGTCGTCGTCTTCGTCCTGGGCCCGACTGGATCAGGAAAATCGCGACTGGCCATCGAGATCGCGACCCGGTTCGGGGGCGAAGTGATCAGCGCCGATTCCATGCAGGTTTCATTGCCGTCACCGCGTTTCATTGCTCATCACTCTGTTAATCACTCCTTCATGTTCACAGGTGTACAAGCGCCTTGACATCGTCACCAACAAGGTGACGCCTGAAGAGCGGAGGATGGTGAAGCACCACCTGATCGATTTCGTTGACCCTCTAGACCGGTACACGATCGTCGACTTCAGGAACAAAGCGCTGCCAGTCGTGCGTACCATGCCATGTATTTCATCTTCAACACTAATGCAGTCATGTTAATCACACAGGTCGAGTCTCTGTTGAAACACAACAAGGTGCCTGTAATCGTTGGTGGCACAAATTACTACATCGAGTCACTGCTCTGGGAACGATATTTGTTGGTCGATGAGGAAAGTGACTGTGATGATGAAGAGCTGCTAATGACGAGGGAGGATAACATGCTCAGGAGAGTGACACCAGCACATAGTGATGACGAGCTCAATGCCAAGACCATCTTCGACGTGCCCGTACTGACCGACGGATTCAAGAATGTGTCAAGCGAGAAACTATGGAAGATTCTCGAGGAAGTGGATCCCAAAGCGGCGTGGAAATTGCATCCGAATGACAAACGCAGGACCATCAGGTACTTGCAGGTCATCCAGCAGAAGAGACGCAAGTTTACTGACGTGGTCGACGAGAAGAACTCGCTCGGTGGAGTGAATGCATTGGGTGGTCCTCTCAGGTTCCCAAAAACTTGCGTCCTATGGTTGACTTGCAACCAGAAAGGTTGTGCCAGTCGTTGACTGTTGAATGTAAGGCACACTCACGATTGCAGATTTCGTTGCAGTTTTGGACCAGCGGTTGGAAGCAAGAGTCGATGAGATGGTGAAGAATGGTCTCGTTCAAGAACTTCTCGATTTTCATGACGCATACAACAGGCAACGATTGAAGGACAACTTGTAAGTACTCACAGTGATTTCCATTCCCGCGAGTCAAGTTTTTTTGCTTCGCTCTTGCAGAGAGTTACAATACACTCAGGGCATTTTTCAATCAATCGGATTCAAAGAATTTCATCAATACTTAATCATGAGCGCAGAGCAACGGCAGAGTGAAGAAGGAGAAAAACTTCTGCAAGAGGGAATCAGTGCCATGAAGCAGGTGACAAAACGGTACTCGCGCAATCAATTTCGATGGATCAAATGCAGATTTCTGCAGTCGAACGACCGTCAAGTGCCACCGATCTTCACTCTCGATGCCACGGATCCGGCCGAATGGGACAAGGTCAAGCAGTCAGCCTTTGAAGTTGTTGATAGTTATGTGAACGACAAAGAATTGCCATCACACATCTCACCGGTTGCACGCAAACTCACATCGGACATCGTCAACGAGCCAGCGAAGTTCTACTGTGATGAGTGCCAGCGAGTGATCATCGGGACGCGATTCTGGGAAATTCACATAAAGTCGAAGAGACACGCGAAAGCTGTACAAAATAAGAAACGAGAAGTGACACAGAGGAGTGCAGCGCGTAAAGAGGACTGCGAACGTGTCAGTTAATGAAGTACATATTTTAATAGGAATTACCAAGAGTTGTGTATATCAAAGTGTGTGAGCAAGTTCATTATATCTTGCTCTAAGAATCATATTAATAAATGCTTCTCTATTTGCATATCCTCATACATAAGTATGTCACTCGAACCATTCATTGATCATCCTTGTCCTTGGCACCGTGCTTGAGAATGCGAGTGAACTCGAGATAGTCGAACATGCTATTCTTGTCGATGGGCGCTTCGCGGTACATCTCATCGACATCCTCATCGTTGAATCGGTCGCCGATCGTGGTCAGCAACTCGCGGAGGCGCTCCTCGTGAATGAATCCTGTATTGTCCTCATCGAAGCAGGCGAACGCGTTCTTGATCACGTCCTCTGGATCGGTGCCCTGGTAGAATGAGAGCCGGGAAATGATGAGTGATCAGTGGAGCGCTCATTCCAATGATTTAACTGCACTCACCTGGAGACGCTCACCGAACAGCGTCAGGAACATGGTGAAATTGATAGGTCCTGGCGCCTCGTTCATCATACCATCCAGGAACGGGTCGTCTGGGTTCTTGCCCAGGGAGGCGAGCATGTCGTGCAGGTCCTCCTTGTCGATGAACCCGTCCCGATTCTGATCGATCATGTTGAACGCCTCCTTAAACTCCTGGATCTGTGCCTGGTCGAACATGGCAAACACGTTGGACGTGGCCCGCTGGGCCCGCTTCTTGACGCCACCCTTCTTAGCCTTGCGACTCGACATGGCCGATGAGGATGAGGAAGATGCACCTGCTTGCTGTTTATCACCCAGATTTGACGCTAAATAGATGGAGAAAAAGAGGGGCGCGGTCGACACGACATCCATGCTGTCATTTGGACACCGCTAATACTCGGGTGCGTTACTCACCTTATCAAGACGTTCCCTGACAAGTCAACAGTGCGAGTT
This sequence comes from Osperalycus tenerphagus, assembly GCA_022876805.1. Taxonomy (NCBI): domain Eukaryota; kingdom Metazoa; phylum Arthropoda; class Arachnida; order Sarcoptiformes; family Nematalycidae; genus Osperalycus; species Osperalycus tenerphagus. Next base: position 174,075 of record JAGGCA010000880.1, on the reverse strand, counting down.
GGTCGGCCGATTGTGCGTCCGGCTGGTACCTAGACAGTGGTTAGTGATCGAGCTCGCAATCAGCAAAGCACTAAACGAGCAACCAACATTCCTTTCCGGTCCTTTCGGAGAGATTACTCTGGTAACCGAATAACGATTATATCGGGGAATCGAATACTAACCAGATTGTAAAGGGTGTTCAATTTATGATTTCATTGTCCACAAGGTGGCAATATTGAAGGGTATTCAATGGGGGTAATGCATCCGTTTTAAACGTAAGTAAACCAACGTGGTTAGAATGAAATACACCGAGGAGCAGAGATTGGACATTATTCAATGGTTTGACGAGTCTAAAGTCACGCAAATGCTCAAGAAACGGTATGAAGAGGTGCGGAAGAAGTTCAGTTTTTGGCATTGAATTTACTTCTTCTGTCATCCTTCGCTTCTCACTAGCGTCACCTCGTGGCCAATGAAATCATAAATTGAACACCCTTTAATAGCCAGCTCGACTTATCGGCAGTTCTCGCGGTTGGCACGAGATCTCAAGTGACGGGAACTAATCGCAAAAAATTTCCAGCAAACAACGTCGCACAAATTGGAAGCCTGGTATCACTACAACTTAACTCTGTCAATGGTTGTGTCGACAAGTGAAAGTAACCGCATCGCAGTTCACTTAGTTCCGGTCTCTCCGTTCCTCTTTCCTTTCCTTTCCGTCTCCGTTCTCCCCTTGTCCCGTTCTTCTCTTCTCCTTCTGTTCGTCGCTCACTTCACAGGTAAGTAAGACATTTCTCGCTCCCGATCGCGGTTACCGCACTCACGGCACCCTCGTGCATGTGTAGAAGCACAATGGAACTGCCGTCTTGCTCAACTCCGTCGGGAAATGGTGCCTGTTCATCGGCGTCGAACTCGTCTCAGAGCATGGCGCACGACGATCCGCCGCCACGTCAACCACAGATCGTGTACAACGTGCTCCAGGAAATTCTGCTGCCAGAAATGATCCAGGACAATGACCATACCGATTCTGATACTGAGACCGACACCGAAACGGAGACGGAAACCACGGATAGCGGCCAGGAGTTGAACCAAGAGTCGAGCGACGAAAATCACATGGCCGACATGGAGGAGGACCACGAGGAGGAAGAACAAGAAGAGGGCCACTGGGAATACGTCATCGACCAAAATGTCGACCCGGAAAACAAGGAGAACGTCTCTCCTCTTCTGGTGCGTCGGGCGCCGGTCGCTCGCACGATCATGGTCGATGCCGAGGTCATATGCATGCTCGATGTGACCCAGTGGAACATCGCCGGAGAGGACGAGCAGCTAGACGATGACGAATTGTTCGGAGATGATTTCGAGAATCTGGCTCAAGCGGAGTTCCAGGAATTGCTGGCCCTCACTCCGAGTGCTCTGTTCAACTTGGATGACGTCAACATCGATTTCGCTGATGTCGAAGACAATCAAGAGGATGATGATGACCAAGAGGAACAAGGCGCTGGGAGTGGGAATTATTCCCGGATGGCGGCCACAATGAAAGTGATGCGTAATTAGTAATTACTAAATTACTTACCTGTCCATTGACAGCAGTCCATTGACTGAATTTTCTTTTAATTATTCAAAGTGATCGATTATTAGTCAATTTTAAGCTTTACAATTTAAATGCACAAGTGATTATAAGTGATAAAAATTGAATATCAGATTTCCATGAAATTCATAAGTGAGATCTCGCATTTGAAATGTCCAAATTTTTACTTAATGTGGAATTGAATTTGAAATTTTTTACGATACGAAGTGTACGAATTGCCTTACAATTTTTACAATCTTTTCTATGCAACGTTCAATTAAATGGGCTGTGAAAGCAATTCGAGTGGCCATCACAGAGAATTCATTCATGGTTCGATCGCGTTTATACCTCTTCGTTATCCTCATCCACTCCTTATCTCTAACAAGAAAAAAAACCTCAAATTGTTTGCTTGATTCACTTATCAAAAAACAAATTAATTCTCTGTTTATTTCTTGATACTGTAATGAAAGATTTTTTCGTTGGTCATGAATCGATTCTTTGTCGAGAGAATTTCCGTTCGTCAATGCAAATGAGCTCGGAAGTGACTGTCGTAGTGTGATTACAGCCAGTAATTAAGAGCAGTACCGTTCATCAAATTAATGAGCATCGCTTAATGTAAGCATTTTCAAGGCACCTTTTTGTGATTCGATGGTGAAAATGCCACCTTCATTAAAGTTCCTCGATTTCGGTATCCTGTCACTGCTTCAACTAACCACCAAGAAGTCATTAATCTTAACGATGCTAATATTGATCAAACACACGTGCTGGAATCTAATTAATTACGCAATTAATGAGCATGTTAATAGTAAGAAGGAAACAAGTACGGCAAAGTTGGTGCACGACGATGGTGTGACATTGTGACTCGGCGATGATATGCAAATTCGGCACAGATTCAATTATCACCAATCTGGTGTCGACTGGGATTATGGATTTGCATTATGATCGGTCACGGTCGTGTTTGTGATCGGTATCACGATATGACACCGGTGAGCATGAAGCGAACGTTGGAACAGCTAC
>JAGGCA010000880.1:156814-167381 GCA_022876805.1 Osperalycus tenerphagus | reverse complement strand
AACATGAACATGAACATGAACAGCAGCGAAGTGGCCGCAGTGGTGAGATGGGAACTTCGTTTTATTGTGTCGATTTGCGAGCCTGAGCGCCTTTCAATTTCAACGTGTCCATGTCGATGCGCGAAACACAGCAGAGCATAACACAAATCGCAAATCGCAAATCGCAAGTCGCAAATCCGCAAAAAATCCGCTTTGCTTGGCTCATTTCAATGCAATCGCTGCATGTCGTTGTGTCGCCCGGCGGGGCACGACATCGACATTCATGTCCACGTTGGCGTCCTTTCTGTCTCGCTTCTCTTCTTTGTGTGCCACATCCACATCCACATGATTCACATTCATATCCACATCACTACCATCGCGCTCGTTGTGCTCTTCTGTGCCATTCTCTCCGTACTGCCTTTCACAACGAAATTGCTCTGCAAATACCAAATCTATAAAACGCTGCGATCCAGATCCAGCAGATTAAAATATTGCCTAGATTACGTGCCGCTAAATTAAACACTACTGCGAACTGCGAAAGTCGTTGCGCAAATCGTTAGGCGAGAAGTGAAAGAGATTTGCCAACTCACTTATTGCAAGCCGCTCTCGACTCTCGACTTGACTCTCCATCAATCGAACCCGAACACGAACCGCATTCATATTAAAATAATCGCAGTGTGTTCACTTCATCAGCGTCAAAATCATTTCCGCTCACACGCTATTCAAAGTCGCGTAATCGGATTTGCGATCGGATTTGTTTTTATACGGATTAATATATAGAGAAATGTGCAGTGGGCCAATCGAATATGAATTGCGTGGCAGGAAAGCTACAAATGTTACCAACGATGCTCTCGATGTCCATGCCTTGCCGAACCCAATTGCAATTGTCCTGTCCCGATGTTGGTTCGATTCCGATCTCGATCGTGATTGCCATCCACATGATCGAATATCACACATTGCACATCGATCGTTTTTGTGGCCACGACAAGCACTTGAATTGACTTGCATGCAGCCACCCAACATAATTTATGTGCCGCGCATCATTGAACAGGTTAAGATTACATCGGAATTAGCGCGGTATTGTGAAAATGAAATATGCTCGAAATTATGGGCAGACCAAAAACGCCCCGCGTGGTCATCGTGAAAAGAAAAGGATTTGGAGAGGCAGCATCGCAATAAATAAGTGTGGCGAGCAGACAGAATGAGAAGACGGAGAAGAGAAGAGAGAATGATCGAGATGTCCCCATCACGATCATGCATCAACATCAATGGTCCATTGGTTGTCGTGTTGTTGCGGTGATCGCGAATCCGTTATCAGTTTGGTTGTCGATTGTTGCTAGTATAACTTATTGAGACGCCGTACGACACAAAGCAAGCTCTCAGCAGGTGACCACAATAGCGATTGTTAGGCAAGAGTGTAAAAAGTGGGTGCTCGACGTGCCCTCCATACGTGATCGCTGGCCCTCTGCCTCATTCTCCTGGTTCCTCAGCACTCGGACAGGAGAAGAATGGCAATGAGAACGGAGAATGAAGAGCGACGAACGAAGAACAAGAATGAGAACGAGAAGAGAGAGACGTAGTACAATAAAGAAGCAGTGAAAAGCAAGCAAAGCATCGGCATCGCAATTGCGATGTTACGGCCAACAATTTTGTCGTGTTTGTACAGCGGTCGGTACTCTCTTCGGCTGCAAAGTGGCCACAACGACGGGCCAACATCGCGCACGTCAAGAGCCTTTAATGTGCCTGCTGTGATCTTTGTGTCGAACCATTGAACAAACGATTCGACCGAGTTGGCCATTTGGCTCCGACTCTGCTTTTCTCTATGTCGCGCACTGTTTAGAGAGAACAAGTCTACAAAAAGCGATCGCCCATCGTCGGGTGCCCGTCTCCCGTTGCCCGGTGGACGATTTGATCGGAGGGGCGTTCTCGGTGAACGGCACTAAACACTCTCATTGCTACGCCTTTCGTACCTCCCTGTATTTGTATTGCAAAACGAAAACACGAAACGCTTGTCTAAGCATGTGAGTTATGATGAAAATTTTGTCCAAGAGCTCCATTCTGTTCTGTTCTGTTCCCTTCTCTTCTGTCGTGAGTGCCGCCACGACGCTCGCTTCTCTCTTTGATCGTCCATTCTGATCGCCAAACATGCTCTATATCGAGATAAAGACACGACAACGATGATGATGACGTTGCGACAGAACGCATGGCATTTAATTATCGTGATCGAGATTGAACGCATTGATAACTGCCCATATAGAGCATCACCGAGAGATGATCAGCGGAGCGCGTCATTGTTCTGTTCTGATAATGCATTCCTCGTGAAGAGAATGGAAATTAGAGAGACCGCGTTTTGTCTGCTCTCCATCGGCCATTTGTTTTCGACATTCACGTTAACGTCAACGTCAACATTCGGCGGGCTGCTTCACTTCATTTCATCACAAACAAAGGCAAAGCCACGGTATTTGATGCACCTGCATCCGAGCACTTTTCTCTTCTCTTACTTTCCATCCATCCATCCTCCACTCTCTTCCGCTCACTCTCATCCTTTTAAACCGCGCGATGCCACATTACACGGGTCGGCAAGTAAAAATTGTTTGCTCAGCGTCGGCAAACTCATCAATTGTTTTGTTGTGCACAGCGATTCTCGATGGCGATGCGTTTTTCAAGCAGCCAGGAAAAGAGATTTTCTGAATGGAGATCAAACACGGCGAGCAGGAATACGAACACCATTTCACTGTTGGCTGTTGGCTGTTCACTCTCAGCGCATTGCTTCTGTCTCACTCCCATATTTGCGTACGGGTACCACCGCCAATAACGATCATAATTGGCCCACTCGATTCCCTGTGGCCTTTTGTGTGCCGATCGCTCCGCGCCCGTGCGATACCATCTTCGACGTCCGATTGCCAGGATCGCGAAATTAGCTTCGTGATCAGCACTTGCGATGCTTTCATCGCACGATGGTGACAAACCAGAACCAGAACATTGGGCATTGTTCGTGGTCGCGCCGTGGACCGATTCGATTTTGGGCAGCGTTGCATTGTCTGTGTTCGCACAGAAAAATGCACACTTGAAGCACTTTTCTTGAGCTCTTCCCGTTGTGGTTCGCAGTTCTGGTCCCGTCTCGTTATCGTTCGGATGCGTTTCGTCGTGCAATATTTCAAGACGCAATCACAATTCATGCATCATCCACAAAAAGATGCCCTTCTTATTCACGATTGCGAGCAGAGCATCGAGATAAGCGATCAGAGAAACGAAGAGAGGGGTCTAGTCGGCTCGAGACCCGAGGCTTGAAGCTCTTCGGGCGAGTTTCGCTCCTGCTTATGTTGCGGGCGCGATACGCGAATTGAATGCTTATATTTAGAGGCACCCCGAACGTTGACAGATCTATGAATGATTGACTCGAGATTGAAGGCAAGACATGCATTCCTAAATGACTCGAAGTTTTCTACCAATTCGATAAACAGATAAGACAATGCCGCAGATGGAAGTGCAAATGCGAAGTGTGTTCGCTCAACGTCACTTTCTCTCGCTGCCTGGACAAACCAGTTTTGTCACCTTCACTGCATTGCATCTGGGCTCGCAGTGATTGCCACACGTATGGACTTCTTCACAAAATCGATGCCGCCACCGCGGGTAATCGCCGAATTTCGCGGATTTTATACGTTAAGTAAAGGAAGATTATCAAACGAAGACTGAGCAGCATCACATTCATACTTAGCATAATTTATTCTATCAGTGCGCCAACCGCAAGCAGAGGTGAGGCCATCGACGACGATTTATGGAGGCAATGTGTGTGATAATCGTTACAAGTTCGCTTCACGGTACATTAAGCTTCGAGCGTTGAGCCTCTCCGAGCCTTCTCCTTGCCAAGCGAATGTCGCGCACCACCAGATGCGAGTGAGCTCGACGAGTGACTGCCACCGGGACGGGACAGTGATGGGACAGCGGACGATCACACAACTACTTATCGTTTTAGGTCTGTGTCATCCGTGAGAGATAGCCGAACAGTATCATATATTTATTAACGCATTATTTCGAAGCTGGTGCACATCATAGCGCAAGAAACGTTCGATGCGTCTAATGAACACTGCGTAAATTCGCAACGAGTTCGTTCACTTTTGGCTCGTGGTTCCTCATCTTCTTCACCCTTGTTCATCTCGTTGATAATTCGCATTATCGTTTGTCGTCTCGGTGCTGATGCCATGCCAGTGACTATCATCTGGCAGCACCTCTCGACAGGCGTGGTTTGCATGGCTCAATGCAGATGCAGATCTGTACATGTGCAGTGTAGTGATGAGAGCGAAGCAAAAGTGAATGCAATGCAATGTCTTCTTGTGTGAACGAAGAACGACCAGGGACAGCGGGTGAGAGTACGATGGGCACCGAGAGAGACATTGCTCGTGGTGATGTGAATGCGCTCTTCGTGATGGTGATGCCACTCTCGCGATGCTCTTCGTGCAATTAGCGCCAAAGCACGTTGACGTAAATATATGAATAAGCAAACACATCGATTGACAGGAGTGCATGGAATGCATTCAATTCCATCGTGATCGTGGTCAGATCAACTTATTGTGAGAGGGTATACAGGACTGACTGAATAGGTGTGATTCAGTGCGTGACAAGAATTCAATAACGGCTTACCTTAATTGAGCCGTCACTAAGATTCTTCTGGTCTATTTTCCGCGCGAAAGGTAAGAGAATTAATTAACCAGGAGAGAATGTGAAATGGTCGCTTTAATAATGGTGTTGTGTTGGTGCCGTTCATTTTGTTGATGACGGAAAATGCGCACTCGCATGTAAGTAGCGACGATGATACAAGCGTCTAGCTATGAGACTTGTGTCTGTCTAAGCAGGTGGCCAGGCAATGTTTTCATAACTGGCACGCACCGAATTGCACCAGATCAAAAGTCATGCATTTCGCTTCAGAACACAAGTGGGAAGATAAAGAAGACGCGTTTCTCATTCGAACTTGTATCGTTGCGAGTGTGTGTTGACGGAGTTGGGACGAGATGCTAACGACATTTCAATATTGGGACATTGAGTGTGATAATGGCTTCTTCAGCTTGATGGCCGCATGGGCCAGAGAGATGCGCGTCACATGCGAATGAGCCTCGGCGACGTTTCACACACAGATGAGATGAGAGTTACTGTGAAACGGCGCTGCTGAGAAGAACCTTCTTGAGCTGTCATTAACGCTAAATGCCATCGAAGTGCTTCTGCTTCGCTTCCCGATCGCGGCCGCATTAAGTACCGCTGAACGACAAAAAAACTGTCACAGCGCGATTCGCTCACATGCAACTGTATCATAATAATCGCTCGTTTCTTGACGCGAGAAATGCTACGGACATAAATTCTGTTCGATGGCAGATGGATAGCGGTGGTTGAGCACCCAGAAAGAACAGTTTCTGCCCGCACCGAAGTGATAGAGGCAGAATTTTGGAGATGTTAGAAATAGAGGAGCGACGAGTGGCGACTAGCAATCAGCAATGGCTCGCTGAAATGCCAGTATTTGTAGTGGCCTCTCGGCCTCCACACCGACCGACCGACCGCAAAGCTACCTTAAAGCATGACGCTGCATACTGATCGCGACGAGTTCAATTCGCATTCAAATCATCAGCACAACATTGCATTGTGCATTCGTGCTCCATGCGAACTTATTTTCTCACCCAAAATTTTGCGTCGTTCCAATTTTCTCGTTTTTACTGCCTCTCACTTTTTGACGTCGTCCTTTTTCGCTTCGTTTTGTTCTGTTATTGTTCTTACGTCGTCTTTTCTCTGTCTCCTTCATCCCTCCACTCTCTCCGTGCTTAATCTTTCTAACCGCGATCGACGTCTGTGCCAGTCACTGCCAGTCAGTCCACCATCGCGGTGATCTATGTATTTATGTGCAATGCACGTGTTTGTTGGAATTGCACTCGATTAACTCACCACTGAATTAACTGGTGAGTGAGAGACACAGACAGAGACACGCACGAGGCGAATTGCGAATCGAGAGGATGAGTTGAACGACGAACCACGATGATGATGCGTCGAACGCGGAGCGGAAGTGCTAAGGGCACGGGTAAACGGAAATGCAACGCGCTCATTCATTCTTGTAAGTGTCGTTCGATGCTCTGTTCTGTGCTCGGTGCTCGTTTTCAATCGCTGTCAAGTCTCTTCTTGTTCATCTTCGTACTCATGTCGACGTTCTCAAGAAGGCCTGCGCTGGGCGATGTGTGGACGCAAAGAGCACGTTGTCAGTTAGAGAAGGATTAATGAATTGCGAGATTCGTGGCCGCGTCCGGGCCCGAATAATACGCGGGTGTGAGTTGTGAATATTGAGTGCACGATGTGTTGGTCTCCATCTCTCCATCTCCATCTCCGTCCTGTCTCGCGGACACCGCTCGACTTGACTCTCCTCTCCTCTCTCTGTGCACCTCTCGCAGTCTTCGCTGGCAATCAAGCGAAGCCACAATCAGAGGAAAAACAGTAAAGCAGCACCGAACGCTCAGCCATACTCTTCATCCGTGTAAATTGCACACATTCCTCTGTGCCAATCATTCGACTAACAACAATTCGACTGCATCGGTTGGCATTCGCTGTGATCAGAAGTCAGTAGAATTACGAAGGTGATAGCGATTTATGGGTGCAAGTTGCCAGTGTCGAGCCCAGCATTGTAATTGTTCGTCTGGTTGTTCACTCGCAGCAGCAATCCATCGAGTGTCCCTCGCTGGCCTCGGATGAGGGTCGGTTGACTTCTCGATCGGCGTCACTGTGCCTGCAGCGAATTTGTGTGGGCCTCGCTCGAAGGCATCGCGCTCTGGGCCTTGCCGAGGGGCTTGTCTTGAAGAAGTGATGCTCATATGCCTCATGCCTCATGCTTCTCGTCTCCTTTCGCTCCCCTAGGATGCGAATTAGTGGAGAACTTGCGAATTTGGAGGGCGAATAGAAGAGAGCAGAGCAGCACACAGGCACTTTGCATAGCGTCACAAACTACTCCCGTCCACAGCTGCACTCACTAAATGCTAAAATTTTGCAGTCTCTCATCGAGATTAACGCCAAGTTGCATTCTCTCTCACTCATTATTCACATCCAACTTGTTGTGTTGTCGAGCAGAGCAAGTGCACAACTCCACGTTCACGTTCTGCTGTTTGTTTTGCTCAGTTCGCTGTTAGTTTTGTCTCTCTTCGCTGTTCTCCATATTCGACCACCGATTACATGAATTGTGGTTCGTTTTGATTCGAGCAAGGATTTCATTGGCACGAGGTGGTCGCGATCACCATCAGTGACCGTTGTCAACTGTTCACCTGTAGACTTGTATCCGTCTGAAGTTTGGCTCCACCACTGCGCCGAGTGCCCGATTAATGAGCAACCAACATTCATTTAGATTCGCCTGTTCGCGACGCTGGCTGTCTATCTGTAAATGTATTGCAAATCTAATCACAGTTGGACTTTGATAATGAAGTTCGTGCGGAATCGAGGCTAGCGAATTGCGATCGTTGTCGACGCGCATTTCACGTATTGACGCGCAACGAAGCCTCGGTTCGTGTCTGATGTGCGATGCTCACTCGTAGTTATTCGAATGTGTTCGTGTTTGGTGTTCTCGCGTTATCGTTGCTCGTAATCCTAATCGAGTGATCCTGTCATCATTATTTACCAATCTGCGATCTTAACACTGTGTCAGGTGCATTTTAATTACTATCATCTATGTGCGCGTGTGGCGTCGATGCGACACCATCGACATGACGTTGGAGTGGTCGCTGGAGCACTTTTACGTAACGGACGCTCTGTGTTCACTGCCACTCCTGTCCGTCAACTGCTTTTCGTGATGCCGTAAACACAATGAAACGATCATCAAGCAGTGGTGCTCTCCAGGTCGACATGCATGTTGATGCTGATCGGGATGCAGTTAACGGGCACAACGATGCTGTCTCACCGGACAATCACGCCAACAACGCCGACTTAGAGCCTAAGGTATGCGATGCTCAATGCCCCGCGTTCCTCAGTTACGTTAATTAATCATGTGTCTAATATGTGCGACCTGATCGACGCGCCATTTTCAGTCGCCTCTTCCAGTTAATTAGCGGCATGTTCATCTCATTTCTGGTGTTCCGTTATTGTATTCACGCCAAGTTTCATTGTGCTGCATGACACCGTTCATCGCACTTTGATCTAGCCTGCTCTTAAATTATATTGGTGATTGTCACTGATTGATCTTCATTAACGTTGATTGGCATCGCATTTCAATCAGTCGGCACATTTTCCCTTCTACTGGCTTCTATCTTTGTCTCTTGTCTCGCTCTTAACCTGTTTGTGGATGGTGATCATATTGAAATCTGAGCGACATGAGTCGATCTGTACTCACGTTGCACGGAGGCAAACAAAGTATTAGTGGAATTTCACTGTCTGTCTGTTGTCGGCTAGCATAATAACAGCACCACCATCGCGATCCATCATTATTTGCCGAGGCGTTTTCGCTTTGCGTTAATTTGCACCATACCGAGTGTGTTCAGATTTGTGTTCAGGCTTGCATAGCTGGCATTTTGGAACCGTTTCATGACTGAGTTTGTCATCGCGAGTCCGTGCACTTTGACCTTCACAGTGGCCAACAGTTTTATCATCTAAGACTTTTTCTGGATAATGAAGACGGTATAAATTTTTCCCGAATTTTGTTTGTCTGAAAAGAACGTTCGCGGTTCTACGCATTCGTATGTGTTGAATAATGGACGAAATTTATTATGCAGCAAACTCTGTACGTGTTCTCACTCAACAGTTTTGTGTCGGCATTCTCTCAGAAATAGCACTCGTTACGCCTTTCTTGTGTCGCCAGTGCCAATATGTTGTGCTGTCAGTTGCCGACAGGAAATGTACGACCAGTTAGATAAATCGGTTAAACTACGTGCAATCTGCCAATTCGCACACCTCAAATTGGAAGCGGAATTGGAAGACGCAAAATTTGCAGCTCTTTGCTTTTTCGTGCCGCTTTTCCCCACCACTATGACGACCCATCTGGTTGCACGTTTGACACATTGCGGAATAGCCGCATTTCTGCACCTGATTTTACTACCGGTATATTAACGGCATAACATCCTTATTTTCTGCTCTCTATTATAGGTAAAACGACAGCGCGTTTCGGAAAGTGAATCACCGTCACCACCATCAGACTGCTCCAGGTCCCAGACCGAATCGCCATCCCAATCACATTCAGAATCTAGACCCACACACACATCAGCTGCCAGCACCATTGTCTGTTCAACGGTAATTAGGTATGTCGACATGCCGAAAAACGTGCTCGGGACTCGACTCACGAGTGACGAACTCGTCAATATCAGTGAGCATTTCAATTGTCATACAGACACCACTGACTCGACTCACGACTAGAGTTCACTTGGGTTGATTTCGGTTTGGGTTCAATGAAAATGACGCGAAGACGCTCATCGTCGGTTTCACATCGAGATCAGTCCCGTCAGGCTTTCGTGTTTTGCTTGCATGTGTTTTTTGTTAGTGCCTCTCCTCTCCTCCTTTTCTTAACTGCATTTTTATAAGTCGGTGTTTATAGACTGCGATTCGAAGTGCAGTAAAAATTAAAACGGAGAGGCAGGGAGAGAGGGAAAGGGAGCATGGAAAAAGTCTTCTGATGGTTACCACACTGAAGGAGAGGCGAAAAAAAATCAACAACAGTTACTTGTTTATGTTTGTTCATCGAGGCCTGAGAGCTATTAGTAATTGGAATAGAGAGCGATTTATGAGGGACAAGCGACAGGCATCGAAATGGCATCGAAATTATGAGAATGTGATGTGGTGCAACAAATGAGTGGCCCACTGGGGACGAGACGAGTGACGCCAAAAAGGGGCCAACATGGACATTGATTTCGAATTCGAATCGTTTGGGGCATTTTGGGTTCCGCGGTGGGTTTACCGACCCGATCATTGGCAAAAGCAGCACTTCAGCAGCACTTGCACAAGAGTGGTAATCTCGATCTCGATGTCGATCAATGCGTGTCGTTCACTAAATTCGGCGATGAATACAGCAAATGATTAATGTTGCTCAGCTCATTAATCATCAATTCGCGGAACGTGTTTTCGTTTCGTTTCGTTCGCTGATTGAGATGTAAACTCGCTCAGCTGATCAGAACGCGTTTGATCCGCACCCGCCGATTTCGTGTTATAAATTGTCTATTTAAGCTCGGAAGCTCGAGACAATTCAACAACCTGTTCGGCGTTAATCAGTTTTGACAAATTAATTTCGGGTGGAGCGTGAAGGGACGAGAGAAAATAAGAGCGCAATGAAAACGTGTCGAACTTGTGGCGCATCGCTTCTCGAGCAATTGCGTAACATTAATGAATGCTGGTCAATCAGTTAATTGGGTTTTTTTCCCACAGCTAACATCATTAGTTCTGTCGCCAAGCGCATTGCCACTGCACTCGATGTAAATAGTAAAAAAAAGTGTGGTCAAAGAGCACCATGGACGCATTTATCGGAATTTATTATGCATGCAACGAGCGCAGTTAGTCGGGAAAAGCTGTGCAGAGACTCTCCGAGTGGTAGAGAAACGAACACAAACGAACACTTTTGAGCAGCGAATACAATACACCAGCGCGAAGCTCT
>JAGGCA010000880.1:130303-140541 GCA_022876805.1 Osperalycus tenerphagus | reverse complement strand
TTGGAGTGAAATGAGAGGCAAGAGGCAAGAGGCAATCATGGGACGTTCTTCAAACAATTCATTAACTTTTTCAGTGATGCTGGCGGGATTCCCACTCACAGTCATAGTGCCAGGGTCAGAGTCCCCCAGTTCCGTGCAGATGCGAATCGGGACATGGGGCCATCCGACAGCATGCATTCTCATTCGGCATATGCACGACGTCGGTGGATTTTAATCTCACGCTGAATTCGAACTCGAATTCTGTTCAACTGCTCGCCAGCCAAGCAGAGCGGCAATAAGACGACACCAAACGAGTCGAGTCGATTCGAGTCGCCGTTTCGCAGCTTCATTAACTAATGAGCTCGCCGACTCGCATCGTGTTGGTATCGTTGTTTTGTTATTAACTATTTGCCTGTCGTCGTTAATCACCGCTGGCTAATTGCCGCGTCGTTGGCGAATGGAATAGCGGATCGCGAGTGCACACAGCTAATGATAAGCGCTATAAAAATAATCTCGGGTCTCGCCAGATTTGTTCGTGTCGAGCTCGGCAATGCAATGCCAGTGTTAATTCAAGTGCATCAACGGCATTACTTCAATTATGGTTTTCGGTTCTAGTTTTAACACGTCACTTGCTTTGTAGAGTCTTTCACATGGCGTTACGTTGCCTTTTTTCTTTCTCTCCGCTGATATAATCGTAACAATCAGCAGGCATGAGAATTACGCTCATCTAATTTAGAATTTCGAATTATCTAACATTGTTGATGCTCATGTGCGGTTTCTTCGCGCTTCGCTACCGTTCGATGAACGGCAAACGACGAACATCTCTCCTTATCTGTCTTTGTCGCTTGTCTTTTTGTCGATGGTTTCTTCCAATTTGAGTTCGCAAATCGAACAGTGCGCTTCGTTCGCCACATTGGCCAACCGCCAAATTTAATTTCGTTGCGGTCGCGTTTCGTGATGATCGTCTAACCAGAATTAGAGTTGGAGTCAGAATTAGATGAAGTCGAATCGAATTGAATGGACTCGGATCGAAATGGGTGCTGAGTACTCGTTGCAGGGCCAATAAGACGAAGTTGGAGCCAAGTGTCGGTGCCTTCGTGCGTTTGAATGGCAGTAGCACAACACGCACCACACGCACCACACGCACCAGACGTAGAAGATGAGAGAACGCATCGCATCGCATCGCATCGCTGATACATGAACGCATAACGCATAGGACATAGCACATAAGGTATCGAGCAGGGAGCATTGCAGTTGAATGTCTTATGCTTAAGAAAGCAACAAAAGCGGGCCATCAAGCATCGAGACTAGCACCGAATTGGGGTTAGTAGTGCTCTGAGCAATGAATCTCGCCTAGTGACATATCTTACGAAGTGCTGGTGAATGGCAAGGCTCTGGCGAGGGCTCGGGCTGAATCCGAACAGCTCAACTGGTTTGTTATGCGAATGATGAGCGTCGAACGGCGAATGGCGAATGGCAGCCGATCGTCTCTGCCAATTCGATTGTGAACGTGAATGTGAATCCGAATCTGAATCTGAATCTGAATGCGAATACCGACCGACACACCGAGCTCATGCCTCGTGATTCTTAATCATACTGTCGGAAGCGCGACGCGATCGACGATCAATGTAATTACCGCCGCCGTCAACGTGATCCGATTTATATCGTTACCTGTCTGTACTGTCATCTGCACAGTTCCAAGTTTAATTGATTTGTGCTGTGATTCGACTTAATTGTCGAAAGCAACCATATTTGACTAACGATAGAACGATATCCACACACATCGAGTCGAAGTGATGTGGCGACGATCATCATACGTGCACCAATTTGTGATGTGATCGTTTAATCATCGCGCCATTTAATTTAGTTGCGTTTCGGCTCAACCTTGACTTTCGAAGAAGTTTTACGAGTTTGTCGCGGCCATCTCTCTTACAGGCGACGTCATGTTCTGCTGTTAATGTGGATTTTCTGTTAATTAATTAATATTGTTAGCGTCTTTGCAATATTTCCGTGTATTTCCGTCGTTTTCTTAATTCGAAGCCAAAGTTTTATCAAGTCATCGCGATCAACACGAATCGTGTTTTTCTCATCGAATCAGTGTCTGACATTCTTAATCCAGGATATCCCAGCAAAAGTATCGAGATCGAGATTGAGCAACACGTGCGAACTGCGTCATCATTATCCTTGTTTTTCTCCGATCACCACCGCTAATCGCTAATCAGCTAGAGATTAATTGCCGAACCCAACCTTAAGCCAGAGTCACTGTCATTCATCAAACGGATTAACACAAATTAGCCACTCACCATCCATCTGCGAATGTCGAAGACGTTTATTGCCACCTTCCTGCCATCTTTACCATCGATGAATATGGCTTTTTGATTTAGAATCGCGAATGCATCATCACTCGCTGGTTCAATTAACTCATCCGTGAGCGATGGTAACCCGTCTGAATAACAATGGAAACCGCTCGTTGATGTCACGTTAATCATCGTGATTGAGCTTTGCAATAATGATGCTATCGATACTGGTCCATTGAATTCAAGCGAGTTAATTTAAGAATCGGTTTGCATTTGGGTACTGCACTCGGCTCGCCATCAGTGTACTGCTCATCACCGCAGGATCATTGGATTTAATTGGTGCCACGAACATGATTGCCGGTTCTATCGCTGTTCCTGTTCTTGTTCCCGTTTCCGTTTTGTTGGTCCGCTATTAACGCTCATCGTTCGACGACATGGAGACGCTCGTCCAGATTGCTGTTGTTCTCATGGCTTTATTGTCATTGCTCGCTGCTGATAGAAAGCTAATAGGCATCTAACTAAAATGAGTCGAGTACCTCATCACCGGCACTATCACTGTCCTAATCACCTTCAAGACAAACCTCAATCTCACCAGCAGTTTGTGTTGCTCGATAGACCCTACTCGGGACGAGAATTTCGTGAATATATTCAAGTGCTACACGAACGCTGCACTAATTGCACCGTCAGTAGTGATCGATATCGAGTAAATCGCACACCACTCACACTAGCAACCCGTTATCGGCCGTCAATCAAGTCACGAGCGCGGTCAAGATGAGGAAAAGGACACGAATTAAGGTGAGATCGGATCGATGACAAGTGCGAAGAGTTTGAATGCGAAGTGCGGCTTTGTCAGTGTGCCAATTGTGTGACGCTCCACTGATCGCCTATTCATTCACTCTGATCTAGTGATTCTCTTGCCAATTTATTAATTTATGAGCGAGTTTCGAGCGCTACTTTGGAAATATTTAAAAAATGGAAACAGCCGCGGGCCACAGGTTGACGTCCCTATGCGGATCGAACCCGAGCCGTCACTGAAGGCTCAGTCCTCGACCTGACGTGTTGGAACTGGTATTTAACTCTATTAGTGAGTTGCTGTCGTCGTTATGACTGTCTGCTTTGTAAACGGAACCGTTCTTATTTGTCGATCGTTTGTTATAATTACGGTATTTTGGATGCATTTCATGTTACATAAGCAACGCAAGTCGCTCTTATCGCAAATGAATTGAACATCAGCATTTCGCACACTACGCGAAATATTCACTCATGCATTTCACCTAATTTCCAAACAAGAAAGATCACTGCGATCACTGTGAACGAGGCTCAGCGAACGAACGATAAAAAAAGTTCGCCTGCATTTCGAATTGGCAGCTGATCTCGTTGACGATGTTGCGACGACGTCATTCATCAGGATTCAAAGTTGCCTTTACTTTATTTCCGCTTATTTAAAATTCTCACCAGATTTAATTCGAGGGACTCACTTGCGTTCGAAAAACTAGTCGCGTCGCTCTCCTGGCATATCATCTCGGTGGGCGCGAGCACGAGAGAAATGAGAATGATAATGAGTTCCAATGCGGAATTGCGTTGTCATTTCATTAGAATAAATTAATTGCTAATGAGTGACACGACCACAGTAAAGATGTGCGAGCCTGAGCTCGGCGACCGATATCGTGGGAGTGACACATATTTAAAGTCTAGAAGAAGAGCGCAGCGCATTTCTAAATTTAAATATTTAAATTAGAGACGAGACACGGACATGGCCCATGTCACACGGGGTTTCTGATTCATTTTCAGCGATTTTTGTCGCTCGTTCGGGTAATTTAATCGCGAGAAATGATCTCTCAGGCGATGTCGTTCAACGATGTGAACGGTGAACTTGTGAATGGCTTCGAGTGAATTGCTTATTCAAATGTGACGGCAGTTAGTTAGGCTTGGAAGAAGCAGAGGCAGCACGTCGATCTTCTAGCTCTTCTTCACCTTCTTCAGCTTGTTCTCGCGAGGTGTATTGCTCTCGCGAGGTAGATGCACGTTCAATTTGCAGTTCATCTCATCTCATCTCTTACCGAACTCGTTTTCTCTCGTGTTCTTCGTGGTCACGTCTCTTCCGTTCCCTCTCCTCCTCTTATGCCATTCGCCACCGCCATCACACTGGTCAATCGGACCATCATCACGCTCACTGCCATCGTTCAAGAAACTCTGACTTGACCCTATTTACTGGTCTCGAGTCGAGTAGCAAAAACTATGTAATGATCATATAATATGAATTTCATATTTATTAAGAGCGGTGATGGCGGCTAAGATGTGTTGATCATTTTACTAGTTCAAGGTGATAATTACACTAGATGATGATGGCATGCATTCAGATCCACGTTATTGGAAATTTTTGTTCTTTCTTGTTCGTCACAACACATGTTACGATTCATGTGTGTTCGATTCGATTCCGTTTTCTAACCCTATTCCAGGTTGATTCGCCGTCGAACTCGACTCAAATCAACCGTTTTATTATTAACTATGGGTCATTTATTACGGCTAAATAATGCAGGTTGCGCAATCTTCGATGTCTTTGCGATCGTCTCGTTTTGTTTCGTTTCATTACTTACATCGGGTCAATGTTAATATTAATGATTAAGGCGAACAACACAGGTACCATATGTGCTTGGCAACATTTATTTGTGATTTGTGTTTATGTATTATTCTCGCTCTTTATTCAGCCGAAATGCGCATCGATCAGAATGCGAATGCGAACCGGAATGATAGATTATTTTGTGTTCAATTGCGTTAAAGGAAGGAAGGCGTCACGCGTCTTAAACTGATATCGAACCAAACGCGAAACCTAAATATGCGTTCAGGAAGTGATTTGCGAGATTTGCCAGCGAGATTGGCGTAGCAACAACCAAATTCACCTTACCGTAAGATGAGGGAAGTACTTACTTACATAGCGAACGAGATTCGCTCAAAGCAAGCTCTGCCAGGGAAGAAGAAGAGAAAAAGTAGAAGAACAAAAACCCAACCCAACCAAATCAAACCGATGGCGATGCCGATTACTTATCACAATCAATAACGAGAGTTTAGATACGAATCGTTGTGCGTGTTGTGTTATTTTGGTCCATATGAAATAGGAAAACACCAATGCCAAAATGAGTTTTACTCTCGTCGAACTTTCACCTTGCGGTTATCGCCGCACAACTAAATTGCTGTTAAACTAAACATTGAGCGCAACAGCAAACGTAACATTAGCCGAAGAGAGAGTTCCACTTTGGGTCAATCTAAGCACGACCGAAATACTCGTTGAAAGAAAAATTAGTAGTCCATCGAAAATTGCCTCTACCTACATGAATGGCGAAATCTAAATTGATGCCTGCGTTAAGCACGCACATCAAACTCGAACTCAGCATCGACATGAAAAACGTCGAACGTTGAGTGATTCCACATTTAAGGCAAATCAAGTTTTCAGACATTTTTGGCAGCTGAAAATTGTTCTCCAGTTTATATGAATCGTTAGCAGTGTTGCCTGTTCAACCTGAATTCAACTCAATTTCACTTGATTCGCTCGCGTTTCAAGCCGACATGGCATCTCTGCGATGGCGTACAGTTGACGCAACGCCGACAGACAGAAATAAAATGAGGAAGTGCTCGGGTAGTTACTAACATCAATACGATGCACGATCTACGTCCGTGCGTGTATCATCACGATCACCATCTCACCATCTCACCATCCTCCATCCACCATCCCGCGCCATCAACACCGCAATTCGTCCGCATTTTGCTGCTATTTTCACTTTTACATGATTGTTTGCTGTCTCGGCACAGCCAATTTTGATGTATCGTCATGACGATGCTTTTCTTTTATTCTTCTCATCTCATTTCTGTTTCGTTTACGACCTTCTCTTCCTCCTTAATATCGGTTCTCTTCTCTTCCTCTCCTTTGTTGAGTGATGAAATTAGCGAGACGAGCGAAATTACTTATTGCGTCGGCTATTTATGGAAGCTGAGTGAGAAAGAATTATGAGATTTATAAATATTTAATCATGTTTAGTGCTGGTTGTCTCGCTCTCTTACTACGTTTTGCCACTTTTCCAGTACGTTATGCCGGTTCTCATTCCCATTCCCATTCTCGTTCTCCGCTCATCTCCTCGTACCTTGCGGACAAATAAGCGAAAGCTAGACTGGGATTCGGATTGGGACTCACTCTGACTCTCGGCATCAAGCATCGGGCTCGTCAGCTGATTTACCTGCTAATGGCCAAACCAGTTTTATTGGTGGCAGATTTAGTTAGCTGTAGTTACAGTTACAGTTATCTAGTGGCATCGTGGTACGAAATGCACTGTGCCATGGATGAGGTCGAGTGCACGGATGATGCAATCTGGATCTGTGTGCATTCACAATTGCAACCACATTTCGATTGTAATTGGCAGTCGAACTCGCTCTGTCGTCAGTTCGTCAATTCGCTGATCGTCAGTCCCATTGATAGACTTCATGCCCTATATACGCCAATACATGTACTCGGCGATGTTCCATTCCTCTATGGACACTGTCAGCGTTCCTCTTGAACGGAGAAGAGTTCCTTTCCCCGAAAGCGCGCTGAATTAGGTCATTTCTCCCCCCATAGCCACTCTCTACCTGGTACTCGGCAATCGGCTGCATTTGTGCGGTTGGCTGCATGAAGAGAGAAACTTGTTACCATGAAGAGAGAAACTTGTTACCATCGAGAGACGAACAACTTATTCGCTTCGCTTTTCTTTTCGTGAGCTCTCTCACTCTCTCAGTGTCTGTGTCTGAGAGTCACTCGCCAACTTGCGTTCAACGACGCGACCGAGTGCGGAGTGCGGAGTACCGAGTACGGAGTACCGAGTACGGACTCACTGACTGACTGACTGACTGCCGATCACTGACTTCCTCTTTGACACGACATCCACTCCGTCAGATTGTGCCTGGCCTACCGCTGTCGATGTCTGGTCGTGAGTCTGCCGTCCGTCCAGTCAATGCTCCGTTCCGTTCGCGTTCGTTCGTCAACTCACTTTCACTTCCTCGCCAAAAGTGATTTGCTCATTGCGACTGTGATTTGCTCAGCCACTCGCTAACCGAGCAAATCGATCGCGATCAAACCGAACCCAAATCGTTCTCGTTCCACTGGCCATTAGTCTATTCATGTCGTCGTGATTTGCTGCTTTAGGTTTCGCGTAATCGCAATCGTAATGTGATCGAACTACAATTGAAATTCACTTTCGTTTTTGTTACCTCCGTTCCGTTCCGTTCTGTTCCGTTACCGTTTTGTTTATTTATTGCAACCGAAGTGTCAATCTGTCGTTAATTGCCTGGTGTGTTTGTGTGTCACTTGTCACTCATCGCCCTCCGTTCGTGTTGCCTGTCCTCCGACCCCTCCGTCGATCACTGTGATTTCTACGCCGATTGTATCATTTGCATACTGTGATTAATGTCCATCCTGCCGATGACACTGCCCGTCACTCATCACAGTCGCAATGAAATGAAATCGAATCATTAAGTTGTGCTTTCCGCTTCTGTTTGTCGACGCATTTCGATAGTCACTCCACTTCAGTTCACTTCACTTCGAGTGATCACCTTCGATGTGAATGCTCAGCTAAGTTTGCGTCGATGTGCTACAAGACTAACCAGCAACACGATTATGTTGAGTGTTTGCAAACAACTCAGATATTATTGTTACACCTGCAACAGCAGTCCTTCAATGCGTTCGAAACAGTGAGTGAAGATCGTCATCTCAGACCCGGTTCTCGTCCCGACGCTTCCTCCATTTCCAATTGCATCCAATTTGTCAAGCGAGTGCTTAATAACATTAGAAGTAGATTTGATCGCGTCGTCAACGCGATCTGTGTGCAAGTCGCGATTAATTTGATGCATTTTCCGACACTCGGATTGCGAATTTATGCATTTTGAACGAGGATTCGATAGAGGCGAGCTTGATGAGCGGACAGTCTGGCTTGATTCGGCTCGGTGCGCGACTACGATTAACGTGATTAATGTGAATGTGAATGCGAATGCGAATGAGTGTAGCGTAGTGTGGCTGATTCAGTGGCGATGATGACGATGAGGAGATGACAATGATGATGATTCGGCACAAGACAGGCCAAGTGTGCGATTTCGTTTTATTATATTATATTTTTCTTCTAGTTTCCTTTCCTATCTCTGTATGTGTTGGTTTTTTTTCTCTATCAGGAATCAACGTTCAACGCTCTACTCTGTACTACAAAGTGGTTCCTCGACAGCTATATGAGGAGTGCGCGTATTTACTTTGCAAATTTGCCAAACGTCCCGATGGGTTACCATCAGAGGGTGTCATCTCCCTCGTCCTCATCACCATCATCACCGCTTTTGCTGCTAGTCCTTCTTCTACTTTCGGTAACGGTCACACTCCCACTGTCAACAGCGATGTCCATGTCCATGTCGCGGAGCTCGTCAGGAGCCCATCAGCACCAAGTGAGTGCCGGCTATCTGACCAGATGGTTTCTCGGTCAATTCCTTGATGCCATCTTCATCATTATTGTCGATGTTTTATTTTATTTAGATTCACAAACGAATGAGCGCTAATGATCTCCGAAGAATATTTCAAGTCGAGTCGCACGATGATGGTAAGTAGGGGTTGAGAGTAATTTAGCGATCTCCATCTGGATTCCAATCCCGGTCCCGATCTCTGTCTCGATGCACTCCACAATAACAATCCGATAATAGAACATTAAATTAGCGAATGTAACGTAACGTGAATGCATTTAAATGCGAATCCATGTCAATAGCATTTCGAAGGTGTTCAACGTTGAGCGTTCAGCTCGTTTCTCAGTTGAGCCACTATTCT
Source organism: Osperalycus tenerphagus (assembly GCA_022876805.1). Classification (NCBI taxonomy): domain Eukaryota; kingdom Metazoa; phylum Arthropoda; class Arachnida; order Sarcoptiformes; family Nematalycidae; genus Osperalycus; species Osperalycus tenerphagus. The sequence continues at coordinate 131,442 of JAGGCA010000880.1, read as the reverse complement.
AATCACAGTTTTTTGGTTCTCCTTGCTTCTCACCCCCAAACCTGATACACTTTCGTTTGAAGAACACAAAAATAAGCGAGGTTAAAGACCGGTGGAATGAGCTCTGTTGCGAGACTCGCACTCATGACATGAAGTGCAAGGAGAACCAAATCAAGCCGTGCATTTCATTCACGTTTCATTCACCACAATTATCATTGTTCGCTTCTCGCTGCCTTTTTACTACTCTTGCTCGGCGTTGAGCTCGAGTTGAGTTTAGTGTAGTTAACTTAACTATAGTTGGTCTTCGGTTTGAGTTTGACGTGCTCCCGCCATCGTTTCGGCGAGTAGAGTCGAGTAGAGACGAGAAGACAGAAAGAAACCGAAATGTTGCTCCATTCTCATTTTCTATTTATTTACTTTGTTGTTGTTTGTTTATTTTTGCTCACTGGTTCGTATGTTGAGCTCAGCTTAGCTTCATGTTCAGATTCACACACAGATTGCCATTCCTATTGACGTTCACATCCCGATTCTCATTCACCTGTTCGTGCACCGCAATTTTGATTGTTGTTCACCCAAATTTCTCTTTCTCTCATTATCTCTCCACTCGCTCAGTGCCTGAGTACGAGTTAGTTGAATTGCGAGTCCGTACGAAACGGTCAACGGATTCCAATTCGGATTCCGAGTCACACAAGCAGATTCACCTGACCACGTTCGGACGCAAGATGCAGCTCAACCTCAAGCCAAACCGCGACTTTCAGGAACGCGTCCAGGACATGAAGGTGCTGCTGGCCGAGACCAGGAGTGGCCAAGTGAGGTATAGCGAGGTGGATAACAATAATAACAAGAAAGACAATAATGATTTTGGCACGACTTACCACGATGAACGCAATCTGGCTGCACTTGTCATAAGTCGAGCTTCTGACGGAAATCTACAAGTGCATGGAACTATTGGAAATGATTTAGTGATAAATCCAGTTCCTGATTCATTAAAACGCCCTGTGGAGCGTGACATTCATGACGACGATGAAATGTTCTTGGATGAAGATGAAGCCATTGAGATGTCGAAGCAGAAACGGGAACAAGAGCAAGAAGCCGAGAGAAATCAAAACGGCGACCGGGACCGGGACCGGGACGGGAGCGAAGTGCCGTCGAGTATTGCC
>JAGGCA010000880.1:95448-107239 GCA_022876805.1 Osperalycus tenerphagus | reverse complement strand
GAGAGGAGAGGAGAGGAGAGCTACTAGAAGAAAGAGCGGCAAGAGGAGAGACGTGAGTGGCACTCGCTTGACGTCAAATTACCTGGCATCATTTCGAGCTGCATATCCATATTAGCGGCGATCGGTATCGTTGTGCTGATGCTTTGACGTGCTGATCCTGATGCCATTTAGATGACGTTAATTTATGACACGGTCGCGCTCCGGTGTCAGTGGCGACAATTCGTTCATTGATAATATCATGCACCACACTGTACAGAGACAGGCAAAGCGTCTAAATGATGAGAACTTCATTACCGGTGCATTTAATTAATTAAATGTCAGGTACAGTGAAAATTATGAGCTATGCGTGTGAGCTATGTGAGTGAAAGAGGGTGAAATGTGGGTGAAATGTGGGTGCAGCACAGCCATCGCTGGTAGCTTTAAAATCGCGTTTAGTAATCACATCGAACGTGCGACTGTGATTGTCGGTATAACTGGCTTGCGCGTAGATTTGATTGTCGTGTTATTGACTGGCAATTTACTATTTGCAATAAAGCGTGTACATAAACGCTGAGAGTGGTGGTCACACTGGCATTGCATCGTCGTCGAGAACGGCGATGAAAAGTATCGAGCACCGAGCATCGCGAGCGATACAACTTGATTAGGAGCATTATTTGCACGCGTCCGTCGATCGCGACACGAATTCGCCATATCGCATCTTCCACTCGGCGCTAGTCGGCAAAGAATGAGGACGTCTGCAGAGGTCTCGGTGTCGATACAGATATATGAAGATGGACAGCGCGACAAGCGAGACACTTCATATAAAAAACGTGTCACAATTGTGAACTCAGTAATGGCAGTTGTCACGGCGCGAAAACATTTCTCCTACTTTACATGTGGATGTGACCATTTTATTGATTGATTTATCGCCAGGAGTTGAGGAAGGGCTGAGCGAGAACAAGTCGCACGTTGAGTCGAGTAGATGGAGAGTGAGGAGTGAATTAATGTTTGCGATGCCCTCAACATTGCGCGATGCGTTAAACTGGCACAATAACGGGAACGGGAAAGGAAAGGACGACGAACGAGTGAGACGAGATTACATTATGTCGAATCGTAGAGAGAGAGAACAGAGAGCAGAGAGAGATCTTTCTGGTGGCAGTAATGGTAAAGCGCATTACTGGTGATCACTCGAAACACGGCGAGTGCCGAATGGCGAACAGTGAACAGTGATAAGCCATCATCGAGCACGAACGCCGCACTCCATATCGCGTCACACTCTATCAATTTGCCACTGGCCGCAGGTGCCTTCGCAATTAGTGGCCTTTCGTGGCTCTGTGCCGATCCGATGCGATGCCGATGCCGATGCCGATGCCCATCACTCATCGATTGACGGCCAAGATGAGCTCGGCGATGACCCTGTGAGACGCGCGTGCATGGCGATCAGGACGAGGATGGGGATGCAAACGCGACTGCGATGAGGATGTTGCATGCGTGACTGGCGACGTGCGGGCCAGCCAAACATGCATAACATGCGATGTGTATGATGTAATGTCTCGCTAGAGGATTTCACTTTACGGCTGCTTTCCTGCTCTCTAAAAAAAACAGAGCGCTCAAAATCGCATTGTGTGACTGTGCCCACAATCAGCGCCATTCTTTACTCAAACAAATGTTCTTTCAATGTCTTTCGTATATATTTCTGTAATGCAAATGTCGCTTCTTTGCATAAAGCAGCACTTTGCAGATAGCGATGAGAAATAAGGAAGAACGATTCAATGATATGTGTATCGATAGAGTGGCCAAGAGATGGAAAGAGGAGAGAAACGATCACGAGGTAGACAGAAAAGGTAACACGGTGTAGCTAACATAATTGATTTTCGTCACGCTCACCGTGATAATCAACTTGGAAACATCATTAAGTTCACAATATTTTAATGTAATTATTTCGGCGACAATAATTTTCTGCGTGTCGATCGGCGACACAAAAAAAATGTGAAAGTGCTTTTTTTGTCGCTTCGGTTTTTCGGCTCATCTCTTCTCGCTTTATTCACCGCTCTTCATGCGCAATTTTCGGGCCGCGAGCTGAACGCGATTCGTGATCGTTGAAGAGAAAGCAATGACAAAGAGAGAGAGAGAGAGAGAGAAAGAAGGGTCAGAGAATCATAAAGAATTAAGCAACTCCATAAAATCGATATCAGGCGTCATTCTTTGTGCAAAATTAGCACCATTTAACCTCCACATCTGCCACCGCAACCCGCGTAACTCGACTCGTGACTTATGAACGATGTCGTCAAATTATAGTGACTTGAAATTGGATTCCGAGTGGCAGTTAAGAATCTGAGAAATGCGATCGACCAAGAGATACTTGTGAGTTGAGTTCAGTTGAGATAAAGGCGCGCGTAAATCACCTATCATAACAAGTTGGAAATTCTATTTTCCAAATGATCGCCCCGACTCTGTGTCCATGTTGGGCAGTGGATCTTGTGTCGTGTTGTTTCTACCATGGGTCTCGCACGACTGACGACCACTTCACGGTCGGCACGCGCTCCTCGTTGCCGCGTCCATGTTAATGTGTGTATCTCGCTGGCCAAATTGCCCGAATGATAAACAAAATTAGCGAAAAGAGCCGAGCTTAACCGTCACCGAAGTGTTTCGAACCATCTGCTGCGACAGAGATGGAGAATGCCAGCCGCCAGAAGAAAAAGACTGACAGTCTCAGGAGCATTGCGTTGCATGGCTTCGCATCGGCAAGCAAATCGCGTATCCGATCGACGCGTACTTATTCCATAAGCATGACGATAATGTTGACAGATCAACTTAAATACGATGTGATATATGGTCACGGCAGCGCCATATTTATGCTCGGTGCTCGCGCCCGGCCGAAATATTGTTATGGCCATGAAGAGTGATGTCGGTTTTAGTAGATCTGTGTTGATTTAGCAGAATCATTTCGCAGAAGGGAAAAGGAGAGCGAGAGGAGAGCAACGATGGCGATTCGCAATAAGTTCTGCGACTTCATCATTTGCTCGTTGGATCGTTCGTTGTTTTGTTTTCTGTGTAGCGAATGCACGCGCCATTAGCTTATACCAAACACGCTTCACTCATCAACTCGTGAAATGTGGGAGAAAACTTACTTATACGCCGTAATCAAATCTGCAGGCGCCATTCTTGTAGACCGCAGTGCATTCTCTAATAATCTGGCTTGCTCGGCGCATCCGAACAGAATCCAAATCGGGATCGGGATCGGAATGCAGGCTCGCATCCGCGTTCATATTGACATTTTTTCGCGTCTCTCTATCTCCATCTGTATCTCTATCTGACTCGCGATTAATTTCTCCGCCGGGAATTAACACATCAAATTGCGTTCAGACGCAGCAATTGTTACCGTTTTATACTCTTTACTTTGACTGTGCGCTCCGCTATTACGGCATGTTTAGCTGAGGAAGTTTATGAACGCCGTTTTACGACATGTATTCATCTGGCTTGTTATGCGTTATATGCTGCAAAATAAGCCAGCACAAGCCGCCAACCAGTGAATGACGTTCGTCTTCGTCTTTCATTGTTCGCTGTCGACTGTTGGCTGTGTTACCATTTTCGGGCACCATCACGCCGTCCCCACCATCACCCTCTCCCGGGAACTGTTTCGCTTTCACTTTTACCTTAATTGCTTTACTCTGTGCTTAGCCCTTATTGTTGCTGTTGCGTTATTCGTTACGTACACGCTTCTCGCATTCTTTCTCGTTTCGGCGCTGCTCTTCACACTTCTCCACTCTACCTTTTTGTTTTACTTGATTCGCTTTATTCGCTTGCAAACGCGCTTCACGAAAGGCATTAACTTAGGAAGAAGCAAGACAAACGCGAAACGGTAGTGCGAAGAGAAGAAAAAGAGAAGAAAAAGAGAAGTGAACGCGATGCAGTGCAGTGCAGTTCGAGTCACAGTCACCGCGAAATCGACCCACTTTCGTTGAGTCACCGAGAAAATAGCGATTTCCGGGGAAAACTTCCTTCTCCGTTTTATCGTTTCTTCCTCGGTTTCTTCTGGCATGCCTTGTTTGCCGTCGTCCATTGATGCATATGCAGAGCGTGCGGGTGACTTGCAAATTAGACCACAACTGAGCGGTGGCAAATGCAGTCGCGCTTGATGAGCACTGATCAACGGTTCCTTGATGAGCCAATCTGATCTGCGGGTTCTGCGCGGTTAGATAGTGACCGGCCGTTAAGCGGCACACGTCAACAGCAAAAAGTATGTAGTGACGAGATGTGATCGCCGATCAACTCTTGTCGATATGGTCACTGCCTTGAAGAATGATGTCGGATGTCGATTTCGGGTGAGGTGCAAGAGCGCCACTCTCCTCACTCTTTTCTTTCTCTCTCTCATCACCCGTCATTCGTTATTCGCATTGCACGACAAAATGATATGCTCATGATAAATATGGAGGCTCTCGCAGCGAAAATCGTTACCGAGAAAGTATATTTATTGTTGAGCATAGTGATTTATGCTCGCAGCTTATGTGATCCGCTACTTTGCTCTTTTCAAGCGAGCCGCTATTCCGCATTGATTTTCACGTCCAAAGTGTCAAAATCAAATCTTCACTGCTGTTTTGATATGTAAAACAAAGTTATGCATGTTGATATTGTTGATGTTCATATACATGCATTAAAAATGCAGTGCCAGTAGTGAGGAGTGCCAGTAAATGATAGCGGAGAAAAACGAATCAGAAAGAAAAAAGAGAGCAGTCTAATTTCGGTGCCAGCAATGGTTGAAAGGATGATGAAGAGGAGGATGACGAGTGAGAGCGATAGCGAGTGGATGTAGGATGTGGAGGGCGCGCAGATTCCCAAGATGAGTAGCAACTGGCTTATTTCCCATCGTTGATAAATAAAAGTAAAAATAAAAAAATCTCAGCATCTCATCTTTCTCAATTTGATCAGTTGCCCTCGTCTCAGCTCCCGTTTCGCATCCCCATCATCCCCACCATCCGCTATGTCATCATCGTCATCCTCATTGCTGCTACCTATACTCGTTGTTGTTGAGTTGCTACGTAGAATTATAAATGGGAATCGGAATCGGACTACTGTCGAAATGCGAAACCAGCAACCAGCATCGAGCAATCGTGAATCGCGGCAATAAGAAACGGGAGACACACTGAGAAGAAAGAGAGATCGAGGATGCAACAGAGAATAGGAGACAGAAATGGAACTTATTTTCGTTTTCCAATTTATTGCTCACCGTGAATCGCGGCGACATTTCTATGTGCCACGAGCTCGGTACAATGGGCGACGTTACGCGTCACGCGTTACTCGAGCTACCAGCTCACAATCACAATCGTGCGTTTAACTCAGATATGCGTCTAAAGCATTTGAAACGCATTCAAACAGCAACCAAATCTCATTTCAACGATTTTCATATTCATAACTTCTCTTTTCTCTACTGTCTTCGTGCCTGTTTCGCGGCCTCTATTTTACGTTTCTATTTGCGTTCGTCTTAGATATGTATATAAATATATACGAAAAGGGATCAAATTCCTTGTAAAAATTTGCAACGCAACTTTTCTTCAATTTTCCTCCTTTCTCCAGTGATGATCTTTTCTTCTGTCTCTTTCCTGTGCGCGTTTTTCATATGTGATGCGTCGTTGACGAGCCGAGATGGTGACGAACCGATGATAGCGAGATGCGACGATGATGCTTGAATCATTTAGCGAGATATATAAAATAAGAGAAGGAAGGAGGGAGAGAGAGAATCCACGATGTGCAGAGAGCGGTCCATCGTCATCGCATCGCCATTGTAAACGCTGTTTGATTTTATGAGCGATCATTTTGCCAGTAAACAAAACTCGCGTCCGCGTCCAACGCTAATGCGATTGATAAGTGAGCGAAATGCTCGTTCACTTGACTTGATCCTCCAAATGCACTTCAGCACCAGTTTATTGAATGATTTTATGTCTTTTGTTTTCTCTCGCATCCCCATCTCCATGACGACGACAATGAGCTTTTTTAAGATCAACAACGCGACATGCAGGTAGCAGGAAGCGAAGGGAAGTGAACGGGAACTGAGTGGAACTGAGCGGAAGCCGAAAGAGAGAGGAGATGAAGTAGAGTAGAGATGAGATGAGATGAGGGAAAGACCGAGAGGCCCGAAGTCGGAGGACCGAAGTGTGCTCGTTGTTGCACGACGTCGATCGACAAATGAGCGAGTGCACGATTTATGCGAATTGAGTTCTGCATTAAGCATGACTGCAATTAACCTGCTTGATTGAGTTTGACTCGTACCCGATGCGTGCAAATATATCGAGTTGAGGCGCGGTGGCGAGCTGGCAAGCGGCAGGCAAGCCATTAATTAACGGACAACTGAATGAACAGACCGAAGATGGGTCAACACGCGACCATCACTAATTAGGATAATGAGTTTTTGCAGATTAAATTATGTTATGCGCCTGGCATGCCCGTTATGGCCATTCGTATGCCGGGTTCTGCTTTGTGATGCGATGCTTATTCGCACTGAAACAAAAATGAGACAATTTATAGAAATGATAGAAAATAAATCATTGTAGCGCGAGCTAGAGCAGGAACAGGAACAGGAACGAGAATGAGTCGAGTTTGACTCGTAGCAATCATCGTCACGTAATGCCAGTGCCATTGCGATTGCCTCCGAATTCGAACGGCTGCTTAATTAGGCGAACACTCATAAATGAACGAGTATTACATTTATTAAGCACATCAAATGCTGTAGTAAATTACGCTGAGTTTGCGGCTTTTTTCTGTGCATTTTATTACTTTCATTCTGCCGTTTATATGTTTTCGACGCGAAAAAGTTGTTTCCGTATCGATTTGTGAAGTTGAAACGTGGCTCGCTCGCCTCTCCGCACTACTCGCGTGCTCTCCACCGCTGCCGTCCTTACGCTCTGAGCATCTCTGCGTCTTTGCTCCTTCTCCTCCACCGCTGGTCGTCGTCCTGATGAATGTGCAACGCACTCACCTGTGATGTGACACGCATCATCGAACTCGCAGCGTATGATTTATTGACATCCTTACGCAAAACAACGCGAAGGTCGCGCATGGACGGCGACCACTGTCCATTGTGTACAAGTCGGTGCCTGATCTCCATCTCCATCAGCATCCCGCCTGCCATCCACATCTCGCATCAGTCGCTCGCTCCACTTCCCCCATGTCATCGTCAGTCTGAGTCTGGATGTCTGTTTAGGATGCGTGCCACGATGCACGATGCTCGTTTGACAAGATATCGTTCGTCGAGCTTGTACGCAACGTTTTACGCGCCATAACGGCGCATCACGACTATCATCATCTTGATGATCATCTTCGTTATGCATGACTTTCAATTGATTGCGATTTACATGAACGTGATAGTGATACAGCGACGAATGCGAATGCCAATGAGAGACAGAGCATCGAATAAGCAATAAAACGAATGCATGCGAGCCAGTATCACAGTCACAAAGTCTCCTTTCGATTCCATTCCCTTCCCCAGTTTCATTCTTATTCCTCGTTGGCGATTCCACCAGGCGTGTGCCTCTTCTACGAATTCGTCGCGTGCTTATGAACCATCAAAAATTGTTGCGACGGAAGTGCTCAACTCATTCGATATCTCGCAAATCACATCGCGCCCGTTCATATTCATATATCGAGCGCCATTCTCCACCGAACTCGCTCCACTCTAACTCCTCTCTTCTGTTGTTCACTCCACTCGTGTTTTTTCGTTTTATCTTGTTGAGAGCGCTATTCGTAAAAACAATCACTTTCACTTTCCAATGGCAGTGATTGACAGATCACGTCCCCGACTTGCGCACTTTCATTTCGGGCAATTTGCATTGATATCGCATCGTAAGTGTCACTCATACTTACTGGGTATCTTGGCCTCGATGCTGGTCTCTGAATGTACCTCATGCCCCTCAGTCAAGTGGTGGGACGGCGACCTCAGAACGCACTCACTCTCACTCATATCTGTGTATGAAATCTGGCCATCCATCAATGCGGCACTACTGTGCTGTGTGAACCAGTAGACTATTTAATAAGCTAGTTGTTCTCGGGTCGCTCACTCTGCCCATTCGCCTAGTATGACATCCTCGTTGTAGTCAGTTCTGCATCACACCCACACAATGGATGTGCGTCGTTCTGCAGGAGTTCTGCACAGCGAACTCTGGAACTGGCTCACAGCAACAGAAGCAGAAGCGTGTCGAGCACCGAGCGAACAGAACGCAGATCTCGGAACGCAGTGGTGGAGTACAGTCGCGGGTTTGCGCGTCGATCTCGATTCGCGCCACTCTTCCGAAGTGAAAGTGTTCCGGCCCGACTGTGACTGTGCGCGTTCAGAACTCGTTCATTCTCACATTTCACTAATTGCCTGGTCCACTCATTCGGCAATTGATCGTGTGTCATGTTCCATCAGACGTGAATATGGATATGGATATCGCGACGCATTTGCTAGCACTAATCGCAGTGATATCCGTGTGGCTTTCGTCTGGCGATGGTGAGTCGTGTTCGCCGATGTGCTGTTTGCTTTCACTTGTTGTGTTTATTTCTCTCATGTTTGCATATCAATGAAGCGCGGAACACTCCGCGATCGCGATGATGCTCCGAGTATTCACTCTAATTCAATTTCGTACTACCATCAATTTGTGCTCGGCGTACTTACCGCATTGGTCGCGCGATCTGCTCGCGTTGCTCTATTTCTTGTATGTTCTGTCTCCTCTCCGATCTCTCAATTCGTATGCATGAACGCAATCAATGAGTTAATCTAAAATTAGTTCTTAGCACATTCACATCATTCAACTTTCGCACAAATGTGGCCATGTCGATGTCAATGGCATCGCTTAATAGAAAGGTGATTGTGATGCCCTGCCAGCAGAAGCAGAGGGCAAGGCGACTAAATGGAACAGACAGCAGTAAATGAATGAGTGTACGAATGTGTTGTGCCGTTGTTATTGTGGCAGATTGCAGATTGCGAGGTGAGGTGAACGGTGTGTGGTGTGTTGCGGGGGGCGAACACGAACACGAACGCGAATTCGCATGATTGCGAACGGAAAGGACACATAAAAGAAAGGAGAGAACAGGACAGATGCATCGTTGCACGACCTGCTCTGCCAGTATCTTGCAACACGTCACAGTCTCACAGACATGACGTTCACTTTCAGGCATTTATTGTTTTATGAAGTAATAGGTGAGGCGATACAACGATAAGACGCTTGAGTGACGTGCCTTCCGTCGTCGGGCCCGAGCCCGAACCGAGTCCGAGTTCAGTGAAAGGCGCACCACTCATTTCCGGCGCTTTCAAATCGAGCAGTCGTGTTTGTATGTCTCTTGAATTGTAATTAGCGTTCGGCGCACATGAACACGAACGCGAGTTCGCCGTTACCGTAATCATATTAGTGTGAATGCATTAAACGTGAGAGCGGGAACGAGAACGAGACGCAACGATGATGACCATCAGTGACACCGCTCTCTATCTCTCTCTCATCGTTAGTGCAGTGCCGTATCGGCTAATAACGATAATGATAGGTTTTCTCGGAAATCAACTCTGCATCGTCTGTTTACCCGCTAATTGTGTCGGTGCCGCTTGTCCATCACGATCGAGTGCGGTCGAGTCTAGCGGGGAGAGACGGGCGACCAGACCCGAGACTGAGACCGAGATGAGACAGAGACCCATATCGAAATGAAAGTGAATGGAGTGGAGTGAATTGTCGTGTTGCGTCGTGTGTGACTCATGCTTCTGGCTCCTGGCTGACCACGCACCACGCCATGCGACTCTCCCGTTAATCCAGATATTTTATATTTTCGTGTCAATCACCACCCTCGAATGAGCGCTTGGCATTCTTGTTGGCATTCACACATTTCACATTTCACATTCACATTTTCCATTCTCGGGCTCCTCTCATCTCTCGTTCATGTTTCATGCTCTTGTGTCTGTTCGTTCATTCAACTCATTTCCACCACTCTGCTCCTCTTCTCTTCCCGTGCGGCACTTTTATAAGCACGATTTGAATGTCGCTTGAGATGAGAAAGATGAATGAAACTTGTCGAGATGTGACTTCGATAAGAGTTTTGGATAGCGCAAAAGTGTGTCTTGAGGATTGTCTTGGCGTTTTGAGTCTCTCATCTCTCATCCGGCCATGCACTTTAATTGCACTGCTCGCTGCTCGCCACACAATTATGTAGATGTATTGCGCGCAATTTGCGGGCGAAATGCATTTAAAACAAGTTCAACTCGGCCCCAGAAGTAGTGCGTCGTCGTTTCGAGTGATGTACGAACGAGTAGATAGGATATAATTAAGTAATTCATCGAAGCTTGTATGAGCCTTGTGTTGCACGTTGTTGTGCCTCTGCCTGTGAGCAAACTGTACTGTAATTGCCGCAGTTGATGCTCATAATTATTATTATGATGAGCTTTAATCATTAACGATGACTTGCGTGAGTCGTGAACGAGCATAAGACTAGTGAGAGAAACAGAAACAGGAGTGAACTGAGTAGCCGTGCAACTGCCGAAACAGAAGCTCGACATGAAACTGCTGCGAGAATGCGAATGCGAATGAAGTCATTGCGGAGAGCAACGAAACAATTGCAGTGACAACAACACAACAGCTGCACGCGCGTTGTGCGTGCTCTGAGTGGCGCGTGGTGAGTGGCTCGCATGTCATGTCGATCGCGATTGCGATGTGCACCAGGCACCAGGCACCAGGCACAAGTCACAACGCACGAAGAAAAAGCAATTTGGGTACAATCAATCGGCAAACAGGCCACAATGATCATAGCAATAATTGTGGTGGCGTTATCGAAGTTTGCCAAACTCAAACACTGTCTTAATCTGTTTGTTCAGCTGTTATTAGTGCTCAGTGTTAGCTGCATTCGATTTCGATTTTCGACTTGCATGATTCACACGAATATATGTGCCGCGTGCTTCGCATCGCGTTTCTTGTCATCCAATTGCTCTTCATCGCATCTTGTCGACCATTAATTCGACGAACGTGCACCGAACATTTCTACATCTGCGGAAACGTGCTTCATAACCGTAATCGACACGCGCTCAACTTAACTGTCGTGCAACGACTCTGATATGAATGTCTCGGTAACGAGTGATTCGCCTTTCAGGCCCGCGATGCTAATTACTTGCGCTCAGAATGAGATGAAGATGTAACTGCGTGGCACGGAAGAGTGGCAGTGAAGTGAGAAGGAGAATAAGAATGAGGAACGTCGAGATGATGCTGGGGAATGCGAAAGAAAGGCGCGCGGAAAATAACAATGAGCGATATAAATACTATTTGATGTTAACTATGTATCCACATAAAAAGCATTAAAAAGCGAGAGAAAGATGTTAAATGGGAATCAATATTTGGTTATTTAAGTAGAGGAGTGCCGAGGAAGAGTATGAGAAGTGAGTTGTGTGCCGAGCAGCATTAAGAGGAGAGCCATCGAGAGTAAAGAGAGCAAGGAAGACGAGACCATTCACGATAGGAGACCTAGAAAACTTTTTTTTTTACATGTCACGCAATTCGCCGATCTGCGATGCGCACCGTTCACATTAAAAACACGAAAGCAACTCGTGTTTCATGTTTCGTGTCGTCTCGTGCACATCACCATCGCCATCACGATCAGCACCGCCGTGGTCACATCGCAAGCCAGCGTATATTCATTAAGCGATGCCGCGCGAATCTCGTTCATAATTCATATGAGAACGGAGAGGGAAATGCTCGCAGCAGTCTCGTCGTTTCGCATTTCTCATGTTCTGTCACTCAGTGCGTGGTGATGGCGATGGCGATGTAATGTGATGTGATCGCAATGCTGATCGCGATGTCGATGTCGATGT
>JAGGCA010000880.1:66568-83597 GCA_022876805.1 Osperalycus tenerphagus | reverse complement strand
ACAATGCGAACAATGCGAACAATGCGAACAATGCGAACAACAATCGCGAGTTGAGGTGCGTTCAAAGACAGGTTGCTTTGGACAGGAACAGTGCAAATTGAGCACCGACAGACCGATGAGCAGACCGAGCACTAAATTGATATATCGCATTATAAAAGCCAGGTGAAAACGCCCATTACTTAAAGCGATTTGCCCGATTCGGAGTAGTCATTCGCTTCTCACCGATCTTTTCTCCGACCTTACTTTGCTCCTGCTCAGGTTTGCCGGCCTAACTTTGCAATTTCGTGCGTTTCTCTCTTAAAACCACAACACTAACGAGCATTATTCGCGGACATGACTGCCCAGTGAAGTCGGTGCATTAATCGTTCGAGCAACGAATTTGAATCCTCGAAACGCAGCTAGCGAACTACGGTAACGAAATAGAGAGATTTTGTGAACGCGAATAAGGACAAGATGTGCGGTACTGAATTGCTGCGAATCCACTACTGCCGGGGCAGAGATGCTGAGGAACGAAGGACAGATCGCACAAAACTCACGTATGTAACTATGTACAGAGGATTTTTCAATATTCATTTGACCGATTTTCAAATTTTCTACCATCAAAACAACTAAACAACTAAACAGTTGAAAGAGATGTCATTGCAAGAAATTGCACGAAATCAAAGTTCGATGACGGTATCATAGTACATATGTATAGGTAGGTTTTTGATATATTGGGAAAACGTTCATGGAACCATCTGCCAAGGTGAATGGACAGTACAGATGTATTACCTCAATAATCAAGCCATTCACTGAACAAAATCTCCCTTCTCTGTTCCCTGACAACGACTTTTGAGGCATCAGGATAGCTCTTCCTGTCACACAAGCAAATCTACTCAAGAGTTCCTGGTGAAGAATGGCATCAGTTTTATGACACCTGATTCTTGAACGCCCAACTCTGATGCATACAGAAAGCAGAATTTCGTTATTTGGCTTATCGAAAAGGAAGTTATGCGCTCCAAACAAGAGATCTCTGGATGGTCTTAAAAACGTCGTAAAAGGGGGTGGAAGAGCTCCCCTCAAGAACTGATAAACGCTCTAATCTTGGCCAGACCGGCTGAAGGCTATCTCCAAGAATAAGGCTTCTCACATCAAACGTCATCATTGAATCAATGTGCGTAGTTGTTTGATAATGAAGTTTGAAAATCGGTCAAATGGATATTGTAACACCCTCTGTACACATGTTCTTTAGCGACGAAATTGAAAGACCGATGGCGACGATGCCCAGATAAGAGCAAATTCAGGTGAATGTGAACGCGACTCGTGCGCGTTGCGTAAGTCTTGTTCAAACAGCGAGGACTCGCTATGATTGCTGACCATCTGCTAATAAAATTGGCCCGAACGCGTCAATTCAATACCGGCACTCACCTTTACCGAGGCTCGATCGTTGGTCCGTGCGTGAATTGACGTTGCGGGGCCAGGACAAACACAAGATGACCGATAACAATTGGTAGAAGACCATTTGCGGACACATCGCGATCCCGATCACATCACACAAGTCTCGCTCTACTTGGCTCGTTCTCGTCTCACACTATATGGGACGCGCTCCTGAGCGATGTTGTTGCCATTCCTGAGAGTTTGTGTGGGATGAAAGCCAGTCGCTCGTTCGACACTCCCACTCGAGTGAGAAGGATAAGAATGAAGCCAGAGAAAAGCCAACTGACGGTTCAGTGTTTGGCCCCTTGCAATGCGTGTGTCCGAAATGAAACGAACTCTTCACGCTGCTCACCTCAATCACGATTCGCAAGGAGAGAATGAGACGTAATTGTGGCGAAACTGGAGATTTGCGAAATGTGGTGCTCTGTGAATCGCACAGTATGATGTATGCTTTGTTTGGGCAAACGGTAAACTATGATCACATGTTTGCAAAACACAGCTCTAAGGTGCCGAAATGTGAATGTTCAACGAGAATCATTGCGAGAGGAGAGGCGGGCGATTAGTTCAACGAGGTCTACCGAGAAATGTGTGGGCCTCGAGCCAAATACCTGAGAAAGGAGCGTCATTTATTTTAAAAAACGCGCACTCAAAGAGATGCCGACTACATTAAACTGACGGACGGACGGACATGGCTGCTCGGAAAGACCCCTAATTTCGGACAAGTTTCTCGCAGAATAGACGATCGATGCCATGTCATTCACCGTTCATCGCTCATTTTGTGTCTAAATATTCCTCGTGAGAGCTGCGATGTAGACCCAGACGGAGAGAATGTTGCACGGGTAGGGGTGCACGTGGACGGCCAGCGCGAACTCAACTTTTTTTTCGTCGACCAGATGCACCCCCGTCGCGTATACCGCCTCGGTAATCGAGTTGATGTCCGTGTAGGCCATGTTCAGCGGGAAGCCCGTCATCTGCATTGATGAGATCTCGTCAGCGGTTTGACTGCCAGCTGCCAAGCGCCACTCACCTTGTGCACGACAAGAATGTCCTGCAAGTCCTGTAAGAAGTCGGTTTGCTGCAGTTTGCCGGCTCGGCGTTCGAGGCGCGGCAAAATTTTTCTGATAGCTTGTACTGCCTGCCTGTTAAAGAATGTGCGCGACCTTTTTCGCCATCTCATCAGAGATTCTTTCAGGTGCTTTTCGAGCTTTTCCTGTAATTGCAGTGCGTAGTCTTGGTCAGCAGTTCCGTAGTCGAGTGCTTCCGGCTAAGAAAACAATGGCAGTGAGACCGTCAAGAGTTAGTGGTGCTTTGCATTGTTTGACTTACCTGAATGCTGGTCAGACTAGGATTGGGAAAACTTTTACTAAACAATGGTTGCCAGTACGATGATTTGCTGATGTCATAATTGACGCGATTCGGATGATCGTGTTCTTGAATGTTAGCAAAGACCTGCGAATAGAATGAACAGTTGCAGTGTAACTCTGGAAGGCAATTGCACCTCGAGGCAGTTGCAAACAATTAATCGAATAGCTCACATTTTCGGCAGTGATGATGCAACCCACGGCACTGAGCGGCAGATAGGAATCTCGCACGTTAAAACACTCGCCAGTGCTTGGGTTCCACACAGACGGCTCCATGCCGGTGTACTCCCAGACTATCACATATGCAGTCCATCCTTCAGGGATACCCGAGCCTAGCAAGACGCCCGCTCGCTTGCCGAGGTAAAAGAAGTAGTTGCAGAGGAGGATGGCGTGCTCCTCTTCGTCGCCCATAAGCATCTCAAGAAACTGGTCGCAAGTGCACCACACGTCGCACGTGCCGGGCAACGCGATACTATCCGAGACGGACGGGATAAGCGAGACGTAACGTGCCAAGCGCTGCATCACATCGTCAGTCGCGCTGCGGTTCGGCACAAGTTCCGAGGGTGGCTTAATGGGACGCAGGTACCGAGTGACGATCACCCACTTGGCGTTCAGATTGACAGCGAGGGCCTTGATGAAACGATTCGGGAAACGCTCGTTCGACGACGCCTGCCACTTCTTCGCATGCTGCAATAGTGTTTCGTTCTCGATGGAATCACACTAACGTGACAAGCAAAGCTCGATTACATTCATTTGCCCCCACAGGTCGTTCTTTGTTCTGCAAATTCCTATTTCTCAACTAGTCACGTACCTTGAGACTGAGCGGTTCAGGCAGTTGCAGTGAAGGGTCAGTGGTCAGGAAAAGCGTCAGGAATGTGCGTTTGGCCGCGTCACTCGCCTGTCCGGTTGCTTGTCCCGCGAAAAGCCATGCCTTCGAGTCGTACTCGTATCCGAGCAGGACGGAAGGCACACACAGGCTGAAGGTTCCTTCGATCTTGGAATTGAGGTACAGTGTCGAGAAAGGAATGCGAAGCGAGCCGAGCCATCGGCGCTCGATGCGCTGGTGCACGATCTCTTCCTCCTCAGAGTCCGCTGCGCTCTGCATGCTCACCACTACTTCATCGAACAGGTTCAGGTAGATGCAGTCGCTGATTTTGGTGAGATTCGACGGAGAGCAGTCACTGTTCGGAGGTCTGCGTGATATATATGTATGCTATCAGGTTACATTGATATCATTTTATGTGTCCAGTCAGCTATTTGTCACTAACTTGAACTTCAACGAAAGTGTCTCGTTCCACGTGGGTTGTGGGCCTTCGGCAGTGCTCGTCCTGCTCATTTCGCGCTGAAAGACGATCTCGACGAATGGACAAACCTTGCTCTCGGATGAGGCAAATTCTGTCGTAAATAACAGCAACAAGATTGCGTAACATAAAACGTGACAAGCCATCAACAACAGTCCTAATCTCACCGTTCTCATTGAACGAATTTCTCCCCGTGCCGCGGGCTTCGTTCGTTCGAACTGGCACGTTGAGGGCATGCATGATGGTGATGATGATTCTGATGTCCTGACTGGCAATTAGCTGTCCAGCGACCTTCTTCCTTTCTTTGCGCGTCGGCAGAAGAGGCCGTTTATTGCTCGCCGCAGTCAGCAACGTGAATCCCAGAGCGCTGTAAAGTGAAGGAGATAAAAGATTTATACCGATGGCCACGTTAATCGCCTCATTAAAGCTCGTTTTGCTCATCGCTTGTCTCACCCGATATTGAGCGCCTCTTCCTCAATGACAATGTCTTCAAAAGTCCTTGGACGGTCAGAAGTGCCCTGTGATTGTCTCACTAATTGCTCGGTCACTTTCACTAGTATTTTGGCAGCTCGTTCACGTTTCGCCTCGAAACCTTTCTTCTTGCTTAGTGGAGTCTCAGTGCTCGTCTGTTTGTCGAGCCACGCCACCGGAATCTCCTTTTCGGTCAACGGGATGAATCGATAACCACGCAAATTATGCTCGCTGTTCGATCGTAGTTGGATTAGTTTGAACCGCAAGTTCTTCTCGATGTCTTCTTCGGTGGCGAACTCGAACTCCTTCATAAGCGGGTCTAATCGAAAGCTCGATTCATGTGATTTGTTCTCTTCGAGCACTTCTTCGTAGGCTTTGATCGCTTGCATCAGCGATATATTTTCGGGATCGTTGGGATCGAGATCGTGCATTTGCTGTGACAGTTGTCTGAGTCGTTCTAAATTGAGATTCTCAAGTCTGCTGGAAGCAGCTAACCTGGGACAACGAGCGAACCCATTCTCGTCGACGGCCCAATAGGCCGTACACTCGATGATGCCGTTCGGGATGAGATTATCTTTCATGGCTGTCGTGTCCGTGTGGTAACTGAATTCAATGTTGGTGGGTGTCACATTGGCTGATGACGAGTCCGGAATGGGAATGAAAACTTGCGCCAGGCGCATCATACTGAACGCGTTTTTCTCATACAAATCGAATTCCATTTTCGTGGGTGCTGCGTTCATGGCGACATGGAACAACTGATTCCAACTGATGACAAAGTTCTGGTTCATTTCGCGCTCTGCTGTGGTGTATCTCAGTTTATCGTCCACGTACACTTCGATGTAGTATTTTCGTTTCGGTATTTCGTTTCTCCTTCTCTGTTCTTTCTTGGAGCACTCCTTGAATGGTGTCATGTTGATGCAATTATCGAGTGATATGTCGGCAAATTTCGGTTCACCGGGCAATCTTCCATCTAATAAGAGAGTGTTTTTGCGAACCTGCTCCATCGCTCTGTCTTCGTCGAACTTTAATATGGGCGGTTCTGGTTTCGGCCGGTCTTCGGCTACCACTTCCTTCTCGTCTTCTTGCTTCACTTGTCTCCGTTTGGTTCTCTGCCATTGTTTCCAGTTTCTCAACTCTTTTTGATACTCTTCCATCATGTTCTCTTCTTCTGCTTTGATTAGCTTTCTTCGCAACTCGATCGCTTCTCTAATCAACTCGTTCAACTGCTTCCTCTCACTCACGACATCGATATTTTCGTCTTCAATGTAGGTCAGTCGCACATTTGTTGAAATGAAATCTTGCCGTTGTCGAATCTTCTGCATTTCTTCCCATGATTTTAGCAAGTTTAACAACAGATCCCGAAGTTTCCGTGTCTTCTCACATCTGGCCTGGTGCGTCTTGAGCAACTGTTCCTTATAATCAACGAACCTTCTGTCTTTATCGGGCGTGAATTCGACACCTGTTTCGAGCGCTTGTTGCAGATTTGAGTAGCTCACTAGAAGTGCTTGCAATTTCTGTGTTAATAGTTTGATTTGATTGTCTTCAATCATCGACTGGTAGGCATCGAAATAGTGAACCAGCTGTCGAGCCACGATGTGCTCTTCATTGAAAAGCGGGTGATAACTGAACTTGACGCAAGCAATGTTAATCACCATCTCATACTTAGTTACCGAAGGGGACATCGAGAGATGTTCGAAAAAGCAAGCGGGCTGAAGAGTCAGAAGATGACGGCGACATGATGTATCGGTCAATGTTGCCAGCGGTGGCACTCTAGCTACCCCGACCTGCGACCTGATCGAGCCGCCTTCGTCAAACCACTTCTCGCTTGGTCCTTCTCGAATCAAGCGCTGTTCTAATTTATTGATGCTACTTGCTGAACTTCTCGTTACCAGTTGTCCCGCGTAAAGACCATCATCTTGTAGGTCGTGAAAAGTGCGATCAGAGCCCATCTTTTGTTCCATTGGAGCAGGCTCGGTCGATGGCAAAAAGAAAATCTCTTCCTCTTCTTGGACTCGTTCGGTGATCGACTTACGGATGGGTTTCACCCGTTCACAAATCGCCCAGTTCTTCACTGCTGCGAACACTTCACCGACTAGCAATTTCGCATCGTCTTCTTCGCTCTCTACCTGAATCACTTCTTCGCCGGTTTTCTGTTCGATTTTCGTCGTCACTGTCACCTTGGGTGAAGTTGGTCGCGATGGTCTCGCTTCGTCGGTGTCCCAGGTGGTCTTAAGAAAGAAATCAATCGCTTCTTCAACGGTAGGCATGTCTTCAGAGCGCTGTTTGTCTTCGATACCGAGCACTTTCGCGATACCTTTCTTCCACTGTTTGCGGGCTTTGATTCTCGCTCGGACATCGTCACTAATTTGTGCTTCTTGTCTCTCACAGGAATCTTCTCGCGGCGTTTTCTTCTCCTTTATTTTCACTGTCTGGATTCTCGACCTGATCTTGTCGCGGAACGCGGCAGAGAGTGTTTGATCTAGCATTGGCGTCCCTGTCCTGCTGCTACCAGGAAATGTCGATATGCTACTTCTTGAAGCAATGCTTGCTGATGGAGACAAGTCTCCCGAGAATCGGGTCGGCGAACTGCGAAGCAGGTCCATTTCACCGTTGTCAATATCATAATCAGGAATTTCGAGTGCTGTTCGTTTGCCCGCATCCTGTGCATAGCGTCGTTTGTGTCGCGGTCGCGGCTGTCTTGTCGATGGCATCGGAAGCGTGAAAACATCGTCTTGCAGCTCTTCCTGTTCTTCGCTGCCAAAATCCGTTAATTTGTCATTGCCAGATGACGGTCGCAATGACAATTTGTCTTTCAGTCTTCGCCGGATAGCTCTGCAAATAGGTTTATAATGCAAAAGTTTTCGATCGCCATTGAGAAGTTTCATCACTTACTCGGTGCTGGTCATATTTGAAGTGACCACAATAGTATGTCATTGATAAATATTGATTTCCTTATTCGTCCTTTGCCTTATTGACTCGTGACGGCGCACGAAAGGGCAGAGTGTCAGGCAGAGTGTCATCGAGATCAATGGGAGCTGATTTGTTTTGTTTTTCTTCTCAGTTCGACATCGTTATGGCAACATCACAAACATTTGAGTGACATTCTTTCACGCATTCTTTCGTTGTGTGACACGCATCTGCACATAAAAATGAGTTCTGTTGGGCACCTTAAGTTGCGGCCACTCCCGTCGACGAGCGAACCCGAAGAAGAGTCTTTTTCACTCTCAGCGTCAGCGTCGTCCAGCGTGTCGATCGAAGACGGGCACGCGAACCTAGCATTCGTCGACGAATTTGACGATAGACAGACACCTCACCAGGCTAAAGCCAGACCAAGACTTCAGCGACAGGAAATTATCGAGTTGAGTCCAATGAAAGAAAGTGAGATGACCGAAGAACGAATAGTTGTGTCGTCTGTGGATGTCGACGACGAGGAGGATGAAGATGAGGACGAAAGTAGTACCGACACTGTTAAGGTGTCAGATGAAGAGACGGGTGAAAAAGATTCGGAAGTATCCCTAATAGGAGATGACCAGGATGATAAAAACCGTCCAGATATCGATGGGCGAGAAAAACCTCATCTAAAGAATGAAGAACTGAAAACGGACGTGCAAAGTGAGAAGAAAAACGAAGATGGGAAAAAGATACGGAAATTCATCAACACACGAGGACTTATCAAAGAAAAATTGCGAGGACTACGAAAATCATCATCGAACGATAGAACTTCGAAGGACAGTGGCGTGGAGAGAAGCGATAAGAAAAGTGAGGAAACACGAAATGTATCAGGCAGCTGGGCGAATGGAAATGCGAGTAAAAGCGAAGAGAAACTGTCCTTTCATGATCACGGACCAATTTTGAAGGTGTACATTCACAAGAGTGACGGAATTGTGAGCACGAAGCCAGTCGTGCACCCAGTCGTGGTGGTGCACATCATCGACAGCAAGACGGGACGGTATCTGAACAAAAAGCACGGGAACAGGTGCATCACATCGTTCTATGAGAATAAGGACATCGATTTCGTGATGCCTGTCATGACGAGGCCGAGCTCGCCTGACAACTCTCTCGTCCCGCATCTGATCTGGAACGAGACGATCGTTTTCAACGAAGATTACGATCACTTCATCCGCGAAGGAATTGTTTTCTTCTTCGAGGTGGGCTGTCGAAAGATTGTGCTCGAATAGTTTGCATCTCATGAGTTCTGACAAACTATTCTTCTCTTGACGCCAGATACTTGATTTTGTTAGTTTCAAAGGGACATTGTTCGGGAAATACACAGCGCTGAAGAGCAGCGAGTGGTGGCGGAGAATCGGTTGGGCGTTCGTCAAGCCGATGGGGACTAACATGCATCTCAACACCGGGAGCATGGTTAGACTGCAACTTCTTAAACCTCTTGCACGTCACCTAACAAACGATGCCAAATCTACTGAGGTTTGAATTCGCGCCTGCCTATGCTTAAGTGCATTAAAATTTTTAATTAATTGCATTTCCTTAGCTTTTCAAATGGTGGAGTTCAAACAAGAGAGTGCCCATGAACGGAACTTTGTATGTGACCATCGACCAGATGTGGCCACAAGAACAGAACTCGTCCCTGCGCTCTTTGACTCCGCATCAGGTCGAGCAAGCGGCTGATGACCGAAGAACTATCATGACGAAGACTGTAGATGATGTTGCGAAGAGTGACGCCAGTAGGAATGCAGAGCAGATGATTCTGTGGTCAAGAGTAGCGGGCCAACCTTGCAAAATTCCGAAAACTCGGTGGAAAAGTTTCGCTTGCGCGGGTCGTGGCTGTTTCTGCGTCAAGTTCTCGCACTCGGGTGTCCGAATCGCGTGTGCGGCCAGCGTGAGTGATGCCAACCAGTTCGCCGTCTTCGTCTACGACATCCTCAGAGAAAACACGGAGAACGAAGAACTGAAATTCGGCTATCATAACGGCATTATTTACGACATGGACTGGTCGGCCGACGACCGGCACATTCTCACCGCGTCGAATGACTGCACTGCCAAGATCTGGGACCTAGATGTGGGACCTGAGGCTGGGGCCAAAATCGATGGCGTGAACTGTTCTCGATTAAAGACTATGCTCCCTCATCCGTGCTTCGTTTACACTTGTAAGTTTCACCCAATCGAAAACAACATTGTTGTGAGTGGTTCCTTCGATGGCATGATTCGACTGTGGAAGATATGCTTGGACGCGCAAGAAGAACCCCAACTCTTGTCCGAAGTGGAAGCGCACAAATCACAGATCTTAGATTTCGCTCTGCAAGTAGATGACGGTGCCATGAGATTGTTTTCGTGCGGTGCCGATGGAAAAGTTGCGATCTGGCGCGAGAGTGATCGTGTTTGCCGTCTTCAGAAAGAGATTCAGCTCAAGGAACTGAAAGACATTGCCATCAACGGTATCGAGGTGCATCCGAGCGCCAGCAAGTTGCTCATATTCTGCCGTGACGGCGTTCATCGAATGGTCGATTACAGTCTGTGAGTTACCGACTACAACTGCATTCGATATGGACACTAACTCGAATTTTCGCTTTCTCACCAATTAAGGGAGATTTCAGTGGCACAATTTCACGGTTCTCTGAATTTCAACCACTTGATTCGCGGTTGCATCTCGCCGTGCGGTCGAATCGTCCTCTGCGGTAGCGAAGACGGTCTCGTGCATGGGTGGAACGCGGACAAGGGTGATCGGATTCACACCTACGTGACTCTGCCATTCAGCGGGCCGGTCAGTTGCGTGTCATACCACCCATTCGAGCACATGGTGGCCATGTGTGGCCTGCGTGCGTCTCGAGGCGGCGGTATCGTCCTGTTCAAACATGCTTATCAAAGCAACTTGGCGAGATTGTCGCCCATCAACAACTTTGTACAGACGACAGGCGCTGATGAGTCGCACGATGATGACCAGATACAAACGGTGACGAACGATCGCAAGCACAGAATTTACAGAGCCATCCGCAAACTGGACATCGCGATGAAAGCGAATCCCGATTACGCATCCGATTAGCTGCGCGATCATGCAACTCACCATCAAACAAAATTGACCGCGAATATCGATCGTCGATCATGTTGTCATTAGTAAAATAGGCTGTCTACTTGACCGCACCACACATTTATTCTTGCATATGTATTTAATTATTTTTTGCGTTAGAATAATTAAAAATCGTCGTTCCAGACTAGTAGTTAGTATAAATAAAGGTAAACAATGACTGTGGGTACAGGCAGAAATGTGTTAAGTCGTCACACAATTAATACAAATAGTTATCTTAATTAAAAATAGAAATGTGTGAAATCGCGTCGTGTGTCAATCGAATCGTTTGGCGGTGGATGCAGTTTCGTGTTGTGTCATATCAATTGGTTAATAACAATATAACCGAATCGCCACGGTTGCCGAGCAAATTCATCACTGTGAGTCGCATCCAAATTAAAACTAACAGCCTAAAATCATTAATCAGTTCTTGCGTAATGCAAATTAGCTACCTTTGCAATGAGGAGCCACATTTTCGCTTCTTTGCTAAATAGAATCACTGTGTGTCTGTGTTCGTTTCTGATCAAATGGTTAAATACCTAAAAATATCGGTGATGATTAGTAAACAAGTCCAGTTAAAAAAAACCAATTAACTTATTTGATTCGAAGAAACGAGAAAAGAAATATTGCAATCGAATTCCGTATGGCAACTTCTGTTCCGATGTACCTCACTTGTATGCCTATCACTTCATTCATCGTCCCATCTCTTCGCAGTCTCTTCTTTAAGTAGTTAGTCTCGCGAATACATGAAATTCCCTTGATTAGCATCAATCAATTAATAACGAATTAAGATTAAACCTAAAATTACTGCGCTTGTGAGCGGGTATCACACAGGCGCAACATGTACACACTCATTATTTCATTAATTCTCAGCTGTCGTTAAAACATAATCAGCCTATCCTAAAATCGTGGATTATATGGCATTGGATGTACGAACATGTCGGAGTGCAAGTGTTGTGTTAGAACAGAAAGGAACTTCGTGCAGCTTATCGAACCATTATATGGCATGTTCGCGAAAACTAACTGAGGGAATGTCGTCAAGATAAGCTGCCACGCACTGTCGTTGTTCTCCACTCATCGTCAGCATCGAGGATCAAGTTTTATTTCCATCTCTCACGAGTGCCGTTCGTTCTGTTGAGCGACGTCGTTCGTCGCGAAGGCGTTTTCGTTCCCGGAGATCGCAGAGCCGACTTCCGCTGTGAGTATCCCTCCAGACTTTCGACGGATAGGTCGCTGCCGGCTCTACTTGGTGGGCGCGACGATGGACGACTTCCTGGTCGGCTCGATGGCCTGCTGCCAGCTGTTAACAGCAAAAGAGAAAGCGCGATAAATGGTGAACAGCTAACTCATTACATAAAGAGTTACTTACATCCAACTGTCAACCGACTTCGAGGACGCGATTTGACACCAGAATCAGTCTCAGAGTAGCTGAAGTCACTGGGAGAACCGCTAAACCGATACATTTGTCCCATCGGAACAGAGCGCTCGCTCTTTTCTCGGATCTGTCATCAAATTTCATCGTTTAGTTGAGGCACTGCGTCAATCGTGACAAGCATGCAGAACAGAAGCGAAGCACACACACAAGTCGGTTAGATGAGAGTTGAAAGCCAATTACCGTTAGATAGAGCGGAATCGGAATCTTAGATGAGCAATCACAAGCAAGTGGCCGATAGTCTGGAAATGACGGTGAAACACCTTGGACTGGCAGACATCGGCATCGTGGACATGGATGGTCCGAGTCGACACAGTCTTGGTGATCGAGTGACCAAAGTTAAGAGATTGTTATTGAGAAGTTGATAAGTGCTCAAGTGCGGCGCGTAATGAAAGAAGCAGCGGATGACAAGGCAAAGCGAGAGCAGGCAACGCAATGCAATGCAATGCAACGCAGCGGCCAACTGACCTTCATTATGGGTCCAGTGGTTGGAAGGGTACTACTGGTCTGGCTCGTTATTTTGGGTTTGAATGGTGTCATCGACTGACTTGCGCCTTCTGGCAGGATGAACTGCTCGCGCAACTCAACGTTCGTTCGTCCTTTCGCTACTCGTGCAAACAAAACAAAAATCATGCGTCAAAACACGTGCAAATAATAACGAACCAAAATTGAACAGCCTCATTCAGATGCAAATTGCATCATGCGACAGTCCACACATCTAAACACTTTACCTCGGCATGGATCGTTCTTAAGCAAGAACTCATCGAGTGACACCCAGCCACCGCCAACACGAACCATCACCGTGCTTCGCAGAATTCGGACGAGACGCAACTTTTGAGATTCGCCAAACTGCGGGACACAAACACCGATGAACAAACTCTACCTAGAGACTGCTGAATGGCCGTCTTACCCGATATCTTCCTTCACCGACATGGTACACCTTGTATCGATGCAAACACGTGCATTTGGCAACGTGTCGCTGCACCTCGTCTTGAATGATTTCATCTTCGCTTATGGGACGGTCACGATCAGGACGGAGAGTATCGATATATTCTTTGTGGTCGACGAAGCCATCACCATTTCTGTCGAACACTTCCACCACCTTCTCCATTTCGAGACGGCTCGTCGGGAACTTCGACTTGAGGAAGCCATCAACGAAGTCCTCGTTGGTCACTTTGCCATCGTTGTCCTTGTCGATCGATCTGAAGAAGTCCATGACGCGCGCCTTCTTGTTGTTCATCCAGCCCAAGAAGCGGCGTCGCCACTCGTCGAAATCGAAGTTCTTAATGCGCTCGAGCTCTTGCTGATAGTTAAGCTTGTCTTTGAGTCGCTGCATTCGTTCCATAGCAAGCTGCCACACGGATCTCCACTTATCCATCATCAGCCTGGCGCGCGGATGCTTGATCTCAGGATGCTCATCGCGATGTCCTCGCGTCGGTGTTGTCGATCGAACCGAGTACGTTGAGGCGCGCGACATTCTGCCGCCCTTCTCTTCTGCTCGACCCTTCGTTGGCTGCACGGGTTGGCGCTTCGACGAGAATGCCTTGGCTACTCGCTCGACATCGGGTTCACGGTGCTTGAGGTCGTCGATGAACCTCTGGTGCTCTTCGATGAGCCGTTCAAGCGAGAACATGTCGTCAGGCAGTGGTTCCGCTTCTTGAACGAGCAGTTTAGACTCGGCACTGGTGAGGTAGGCGATGAGTTCCTCCAGCAGCTCCATAATGTCCTTAAGCGAGCGCAGATGGTCTTGCAGTCTCTGTTCGCGTTGCTTGGCCCACGCTTCAACTTCGTCCCATCGCGACTGAATGATGGTTATCCAATGCTTGATGACAGGTAACGCATCCGGGTGGCACTTGGAAAGGATCTCGTGAGCCAGTTTGATGGTGGAATCCTTGTTCGTCTCCTGTTGCTTCATTTCCCTCATGAACCGCTCATGTTCGGCAATCTGCTGTCTGGTCGTCTCTTCATCTTCAGGCAGAGGACCCGCAAATCGCAGCTTCATCTCGGCATCGGAGAGCCACTCAAGCAGCATGTGCACGGCTTTGTGCAGTTGTTCGGCCTGTTTGAGAGCATCCTGCAGTTTCATTTCTTTCTGCTCGCTGAGTCTCTCGACCTCGTTCCACTTTCTCTCAAGCAAATCCATTTGCTGTCGAATGTGCGTAGCATCAGCAGGACTGGCAGTTTGCAGAAGCTCGTCAGCAGTTCTGCGAACGGAGCTCAAGTTCTTCGCACGACTCTTCAGATCTTCCTGGAATCCCTTATGCTGGTCAACGAGAGCTGTCACTGTGTCTAAGTCACCATGGACGGGCTGGTCGATGGCGAGCTGCTGTCTCGCTCTGTCGAGCCAGTCGATGAGCGCTTGAATGGCATCCTTGTACTGACCTGTTTGGGCAAAAAATTTTTAATTGTAAATACGGGGTTATACTTCATTGAAAGCAGACAATTAAGAACGTACCAGAGAAGAGCAACGCTTCCTCGAGCTTTCGCTGCCGGTCGACCGATTTGGCGCAGACAGCATTCCATTTGTTTTTGAGCTCGTCGAGCATGTCTTGTAGAATGGGCCCGTCCTGTCTCGGCGCCTTCTCTTTCAGCGATCGACCGAGCTTCATAGTGGAATCGTAAGTAGACTGCTTGGCACCCAGAAGGCGTTGATATTCCTTGTGCTTGAGAAGCATCTGCTTGATCTTGTCAGGATCGTTACCGACCGCTTTAACAGAATCGAGCTGCTTCTCAGCCTCATGGAGCCACTCAATAAGGTCAGACCACGCATCGTGAAACTCTTTGGCTTCCTTGTATCCTTGATCCAGGGCACGAGTTCTTTCGGCTGCCTTACTTACGACGCGCTCCCATCGATGCTGCACACTGATCAATAGATTCTTGATGAGGATGACGTCCTGCTTCTGACTGAAGTACTTCAAATGAGTGCCCTTTTTATCGAGATTGAGCATCGTTTCGCGATGAGCGGTCACGTCCTTCTGGAAGGTTTTGTGCTCTTCGATCTGTCGCATGATCGGCTCCATCACGCGACTCACTGGTTGCACGTTGCTCAGATGCTTCTCTGCAGAGGTCAGCCAGTCAACAAAGGCTTGCAGAGCTTCGTGGAATTCCGTCGCTTCTCGAAGAGCGATCTCAAGTTTAATTCGTCTGTCATTGGCACGATTGAGGACTCCTTCCCATCGCTGCTTCAGCACCTTTAGATTGTGCTGCAGACTCGTAGCTGCGCCCTGGGTTGATCGTTTAAGAAATTCCTGTCCTTGTTGAAGCGTCGACTCGACTTTGTGTCGGTTGGAATCGATCTCATGATACAGCTCCATGAAGCGGCTGAGTTGTTCACGAGCGGTTTCCGGTAAGCCGCCAACAGGTTTCGATGTGGCCAGTTGCGCATCGACCTCGTTGAGCCATGCTAACACATCCTGTATTTCTTGGTTGAAATTCATTGCTTCGGCGAACGCATCTTCCAGTTCTCGTTGCCTCTTTCTTGCCTTGTCCTGCAGATCTTGCCATCTCGAATTCAAATCGTTCAGTTTACACTGAATCCTGCGGACGTCTTCAGTACCACGATCAGCTTCGATCAGTTTGCGACCAGCTCTGTTGATGGTGTCGACACTCGTCTGATGGGCCTCGATGTCGTTCACCAAAACTTTAAGTTTGGCCAGCTCTATCTCGATAACCTGAGCATCGCCGAACACCGGCTTGACGTCATCGAGAGTTTGTTCTGCCTTCGCTATCCATGCCATCAATTCGTTGAGTGCATGTGCGAATTGACCCAACCTGAGCAAAGCGTGCTCCAATTCGTTGCCTCGGTCAGCAATGCCCTTCAATAGATCATCCCATCTTCTGTTGATCTCGGCCAGTGGTTCGCGTATGGCTCTGGTTTGATGCGGCGATGTTCGCTCCAAAAGCTCTTGAGCTTGTCTGTTAATAGACTCGACCTCGACCGAGTGAGGATCGACCTCGTTCTTGAGCTCTTTCAGTTCTTGCATCTGCCGCTTAACGGCTTCGATATCTGCAGCTATTGGTCCCATGTTGGCGAATCTTTCCTCAGCCATTTCGAGGAATTCGAGCAAGTTGTTGAGAATGTCGTGGAAGTTCATGGCCTTCTCCATGGCATCGATTAGGTTCTGTTCGCGCTTCGCGTACAAAGTGGTGACATTTTCCCACGACGCTCCCAAGTCGTCGATGTTCTTTTTCACTTCCGGCTTATCAGGCTCGCCGATTATTTGCAGAAGACTTTTGCCAGTTTGCTTGCACTGCTCCACATTAGGCTTGGTGTGGTCGATGTCCTGCTTGATTTCCTTCAAAGAGTCCTGCTGCTGTTTGATACGTTGCGGTTCGACGGCGGGCGGTTCTTGAGCATCGAGCGTCTCTTTAAGCTCTTCCAAGGCTTTCATCACGGCGTAGAGCTCGTTCCAGAATCGTTCGGCTATCTTGAAAGCGTCTTCTAATGTGCGCCCTCGGCCCTTTGCGGTCTGCTGCACGTCGTTCCACAAGTCGTTCAACTTGTCCAACTTATTCTTAATGTCTCGGATGGCAGGTTCGTCAGCGCGACCAGCTTTCAGTATCATTTCCTTTGCCGCTCTCTTTACCGCTTCAAGCGCACCTGCACGCCTATTCAGATCATCAAGAATAGCGTCGTTGTCGTTGATTTGTTCTTGGATGCGTTCAGGGTGAGCAGCAATTGGTTCGGCATTCTTCAGCTGGTCTTTCGTGTTGTTCAGAGCGTTGATCATGCCATCAAGTTTGTCGACGAATTGAGATGTTGCATGGAGCGCTTCTTCGAGTGTATTCTGCTGATCCCTAAGCACATCCCTGAGCAAGTTGTATCGTTGATTATCGATGTCCATGATTTGTTTGACCTTACGTCCGTCTTGCTCTGGGACTAATTTGAGCAGAGCACTTCCAGTCTTGTTGAGTTTGCCAAGCACAGGTTTGTGATCATTGATGGCGTTCAGCAGTTCCTTGACGCGGTCCTGTTGCTTGCGGATTTGGTCGGGATATACGGCAGGAGTTGCGAGCATCTCGGCTTCGT
>JAGGCA010000880.1:5954-17495 GCA_022876805.1 Osperalycus tenerphagus | reverse complement strand
ATATAAGAAAAGGTATTACATAGTCAGTTGGTTGCCAGTCCGTCTCGTTGATGTTGATCGATGATGGTCCGATTGACGCAGGCCGCTCGTGACGATCACCGTTCTGTCCGTTCCCGGTCTGAGACGACCGCGAAGTTTGGGAGTGGGATGAGTGGAACGAACCAAAGTCGATGCGATGTCATGCCACAATCTTCGTCAAACATTGATGCAAGCTGGACGTGGCCACCAACTGATTCATGTCGATGAGTGAAGTAGACCATCGCGGCCACCACACTGGATGACCGCGAGGGCGACGATGGGATTCGATGTGTTCGGGCTTCTAAATAGGCGATGAGTAGTTGACTGGCAGATAAAACAAATCAAAAACGGCAACTAGAAGGACGCGACGATTGAATTGTGGCGTACAACCGTTAAATACTGTCGAGCTTTCACTTGTTGATATGAACTTGATTGGACGCCGACGATGCAGTGTGAAATGTGAATCGGTATCGAGCAAGTTTACATAAATCTGGAGCCAAAGTTCGATGCACATTAGTTAGCTGCATTAGTTAGCACTGTAACTCCTTAGCAAATTGTTGTTTGGACGAAATGTCAGTTGAATGGCCATCTGTTGAGTTCGATTTATTCGGTTTCAGTCACTCATTTCTTGAGACTCCCTCAGCCGCTCGTCTCGCCGAAATTGTTATTTGTTTGCGACGTTTTCATCTGATCTCTGCCCTCGCGATTCTCTTGCCTCTCCTCGCTCTCTTTGTGCTTATTGATTTTGGCTCGCCTAAACTTATTTTTGTGCGTCTGTCTCGCTTTTATATTTATGGGAAACACATATCAAGCATAAATTAAATGCACAGAAAAAAATGCAAGTGTTTTGTTTATGCGTCGGAAAGCGCCAAAAGAAAAAAAATTCCGATGTCGGGACTCACCGACAGACAGAAACGAAATAACATAATGATGCCAGAAACAAAACCGGCTATAAAATAAGATTTAAATGAAATTCGGTTAGTCTAGTCTTAAAGTGATCGAGCATTGTTCGCGATTTCGTTTCGCAACTGTACTCCGTTCCACATTTACATTGACCTCGCTATTCAGTAGATCTTTGTGTCTCTCGTGTGCATCTCTGTCTGGCTTTATTGTTGTTGATTTGTCGCGCAGTTCCGCAAATAGAGCATTGCCACGGCAATGCAGTTCATTTTCTTGTTCACTTCTTTCGCTCTGCGTCGCTTTTCTCTCCTGACGTAAATCTCGCGTTCGACTCGTTCAATAGGACCCATTAAAATAGGTGCCCGCATCTTCCGTCGCCGTCGAATGGTGCGTGCCGTCAGTCGGAAGAAAAAACACGAATGCGAAATGAATGAATGCATCAAAATTGAAAGGCGTTCAAGAATCGAGTTTATCGACTTAAGCGCAGGGTTGTTACTGTCGCCAATTCAATTTACTCATGATTTTCGTAGGTAGAAGACGCAGGAGAGAGGCAGCGAACGAAGAAGCGATCTTCATGCTTTTCACGCTTGTCGTTTGTCGTTTGTCAAACGCCTGAACCTGACTTGTTCCGTTAATTGAGTTTATCAGACGCATCATTTCTTGCTGAGAATTTTTCTCATTCTTGCCTGCGTTTATGCCTCGCGTCGCTCGCCATCAAATGCGTTTTATTGATGCAATGTCAATGTGTATGCGAATGTGGACGCATGAAAAACTGCTGACAGCGATTTCAGACGCCAAATCTGTCCGTCATTGGTGCCTTCCCTATGTTAAATCAGATCAAATCATGGTGGGAGAGTGACAGAGAGAGATCGTGACGCGCAGGTTTGACGTCTGTTATCTGGCCGTAATGACTGTAACGTAGTCCAATTAATGGAATATTTCGATTAGAAGATTTTCATTGTGTTCTGTTTGCATGGCAGGTAGTGAACGGGAACGGAGCAGATATGGATCCGCCGATTGTGATCGCCGGCGAGATCGCGTTCATAATGCAGGCCGGTCTCATCAAGGATGCGGTCACCGTCGAGACGTGCGATCTCAACCTGAAGACACTGAAGGACTTGGCGTGCAATTTTATTGATCGCAAGGTATGTGTTGCGCTTCGAGATCGCGTTTGAGGCTTTCATGGGTGTCGTTTGCATTGCATGCTTGTTGGCTACCGCCGGCGCTTAATTAGTAGCTAGTTGATTAATTAGTGTTGTGAGTGCGTGTGTGTGTGTGTATGTGTGTTATCCAAGGTGCCCAGTTACTTAACAAGTGAACAGTAAATAAGCGAAATTCAGTGTCGTATTTCTAAGGTTATTTGAATTTCTCTAGTCAAATTTTTCGTTTATCAACTTCTCGTTTCCAGTTTCCCGACCATGGCCTCAATCGGCTTAGCGAACGCTTGATTTTGTTCCGACACGACTATAATTCGCCGAATATGCTATTGCCCATAAACGCAGCTTCAGATGTCGCCGATGGCACGTTGGTTGAGATCGTGGTTTCCGGTAAGAGTTGATCCCTGAACCGCTTGCTGCCAGTTGAAACGGCAATTTTTACGTGTTTGTCTTGTAACACGATTCGTGTTCACACAGCAAACACCCCATCAGATGAAGTGCAGATTCGACCGCATTCCCTGCTCGTGCATTCGTACAAAGCGCCCACTTTCTGTGATTTTTGCGGCGAGATGCTCTTCGGTTTGGTACGACAAGGATTGAAGTGCGAAGGATGCGGACTCAACTTTCACAAGAGATGTGCCTATAAAATCCCCAACAACTGCAGCCACGGCAGGCGACGACGATCATCAACTTACCTTTACCCGAGCAGCCCGACCAGTACGGAATCACCTTCGGTGTCGCCGTCACCGTCGTCATCCTTATCTTCTATACAACGAACAACTAGCGCTACGTTCGCCGATGTTTCGGTAAGTTTAATGAGCGCAGCTGCCAAATCATTGCATTGCGTTCGTGGACTTCTGTCGTACGTAATCAGTTCTCCGACAGATAGGTAATTACGAATTAATGCTGACTTTTTTTCTCTCAGCTACTCTCGACTTCGCCTAGCCGAGATCGGCGCTCGTCGAGTAGCGAAGCGCGGACTCCCGTCACCGGCAGACCGGCGTGGGTCGAGCGCGAGTTGGCCGGTCGGATTCGGGTTCCACACAGTTTCGTGGTGCACTCGTACACGAAGCCAACTGTGTGTCAGTACTGCAAGAAGCTGTTGAAAGGTCTCTTTAGACAAGGCATGCAGTGCAAGGATTGCAAGTTCAACGTGCACAAGAAATGCATGGAAAAGATTCCGATGGACTGCGCTGGCGAGGCACCGAAGGAGTGGTCTGAAAACCCAGAAGTGGAGAACGACAATGACAAGGATGAATCTGACATCGAGAATGACAGTTCGAATGAAAAGGGAAATGGCTTACCTGATGATGAGACGCAGCCGAAACTGCAACCTGTTACGTAAGTACTGTGCGTTTTGCGTCCAGTTACGTTTGCATGTGAATTAAAATTAGAATTGACATTTAGATTCGCACTCGCACTTCCATTTACGTTACATTTATCGTTGCAGTGGCACATCAAGCAACAACATTCCCCTGATGAGAATTGTGCAGAGCATCAAGCAGACCAAGCGACCGGGCTCGAAAGTGCTCAAAGAGGGGTGGGTGGTGCACTACACCAACAAGGATGGAATGGTGAGTGTGGCCTGAAGCGAACACGTACGACTATATCTTGTCCTGTCGATTTCACAGCGTAAGCGACACTTTTGGAGACTCGATACAAAGACAATCACTTTGTACCAAAATGAAACGTCATCGAAATACTACAAGGAAATTCCTCTGTCGGAAATTTTGGAAATCAATCCGAACAGAGGTGGAAGTGCCGCCGGGAACAGTGCTTTCTGTTTCGAACTGAAGACAATGAACCTAGATTACTACGTCGGTGAGGGTATCGACAACTCGAAACAGTGGGAGACGGCAATACGACAGGCGTTCATGCCTGTCACCGCTACGCCTGACAACAAGAATGCTATCGTCGGAGTGAACCGCACCAGTGACAAGGCGCTGAGCAACATCGACATCAGTCTCCAGTATCAGATATTCCCGGAAGACGTGCTCGGATCGGGACAGTTCGGGGTTGTGTATGGCGGCGTGCATCGTACGACCAGTCGTGCCGTCGCCATCAAAGTGATCGACAAGCTCCGGTTTCCCACCAAGCAGGAAGCGCAGCTCAAGAACGAAGTAGCCATTCTGCAAAACTTGCATTATCCTGGCGTTGTAAATCTAGAGAGGATGTTCGAAACACCTGAACGAATTTTTGTCGTGATGGAGAAGCTGAAAGGCGACATGCTTGAGATGATTTTATCGAGTGAGAAGGGTCGACTATCCGAGAGAGTCACCAAATTTATAATATATCAGGTGTGTATTGCGCTGCTCGTGTCAGTGACAATGAAGTGACTCGCGTTTCATTCTCTCCACAGATTTTAGTCGCTTTAAGACATTTGCATTCCAGAAATATTGTTCATTGTGATTTGAAACCGGAGAACGTTTTGCTCTCGTCGGACTCGGACTTTCCTCAAGTGCGTGAGATTCGCAGCGAATCGATAGCGTTGTCTTTCTCGTATAAGTTAGTCTGTGAACAAATTTATTGATCTGCTCACTTACAGGTAAAATTGTGTGACTTCGGCTTCGCACGTATCATCGGCGAACGATCATTCCGGCGATCCGTGGTTGGAACTCCTGCTTACTTGGCTCCGGAAGTGCTACGCAACAAGGGTTACAACAGATCGCTGGACATGTGGTCAGTCGGCGTTATCATCTATGTCAGTCTGAGTGGCACATTTCCATTTAATGAAGAAGAAGACATCAATGACCAGATCCAGAACGCAGCATTCATGTACCCACCTAATCCGTGGAACGAGATTTCTTCGGAAGCGGTCAACCTAATCAGCAACTTGTTGGAAGTGAAGACGCGCAAGCGGTACACTGTGGACAAGTCACTATGCCACACATGGTTGCAAGTAAGACTCGAAATTTGTACTTTCGTCCTTTAAGCGTGCTAACTGGTCCTCGTCCATCATGCAGGACTACCAAACATGGTCCGATCTGCGCGAGCTGGAAGCGCAACTTGGTCAGCGATGGTTGACGCACGAGTCGGACGACGCTCGGTGGGAGATGTACGCGAAGGAGCGCAAACTGAATCTTCCTCGCACTTCTCCATCTCCGACACGAGATCCTGACGACGAGCATAACGAATGCAACGAGAACGATGTGTCGAGCAACTTGAACAATCATCACAATGGTGCAAGCCCTACCGGAATTCGCCTTTAATACATGTCTGAACACTCCGTATCACTTCACTTCAGTCGGCCATCAATATACACGCACTTATAAATCACGTTAGGTTAGATTTTTTAATCGTTTGTGATTGACCGAAACGTTTTTTCCATGTGGCCAACAGTGGAAACGTATCTGGTCTGGTCTCGTCTCCGTCTCAGCCTCTCTCCACACAGCGAGTGAGTGTGACCACATCTCGTCTCTGTGCCTCATTCATTCCGCGATTGCCTCTTAACCGTAATATCATTTCTGGTCACATGAGGTTAACCAATTTCCTAATCGTTATCGATTGAATTCTCTCAGTTCAAGTTTTAAGTCTTCCAGAGTTCTCTTATCGTCTTCGTGGTCCTTCGCCGCAGTAATGTTCCTCTTGCAGCACAATTCGTGAGCTTAACTTTCGAAAGAACTCGTCGTCGAGCGCGCGAGTCTTGTGAGTGATTCCACTCCATTCCGTTTCCATTTCCATTGCCATTCCACTCGAGTTGCATCGCCAAGCAGAGCATAGCAGAGGAGCATCAGTCAGAGATCGCACTCTACCAACTTAATGACAAGCGAAATGTGCATTTTGTGTTAATCTTGGTGCGTAAGTCGACGACAATGATTATTTGACCAGTGTGAGGTTGAATTAGCACACCAGCACGTCTCTGTGTCGTTCGCTGACTTAGAAATGTCGAATCGCAGTGATAAGCTCCCACCAGAGGCCGAACCAGAAACACAGAAATAGGAAACGCAACGCATACGTGTGACGGTGCGTCATATCGATTACTTACATTCCTTTTCTGGCATTGCGATCACTTTCGTTTATCGACATTCCATTCCAGTACATACTTCATCTACCTGCATTAATCGTATATATTTCTATTTCTATGGCCTATTTCTACTTATACATCTAAATACGTCTTGCTAACCGTATTAATTGTGCGACATTCTCATTGTCATTTCGCCATCAAACCACTACCACTACCGTTGCGTTGTAATTGTATTGATTCACCTAATGATCAACCTAATGATCATGACGCGCGATCATAGTAATGGTGGTCAAGTAACTATTACACATAAATTGGTGCTTCATTCGATTGGTAACTGTGTTATTTGATTGACATTAAGTAATTAAGACGAAGATGATGGCGATCACGATCGTGTTGTTATGGTCCCTGTGAATTTTTGTTTGTGCGTCAATGCCGTTCCTGACATTCCTAAACAAGAAGTAAGATGATTATTATTCTTCATTATTTATCATATTTGGGAGGTGGACGCCTATTTCCGTTTCTCCTTCACTTCCGTTATTGTATAACTAGTTAATTATTGCGATCGATCGCTTGCTTGTTATGTTAAACTGCATCTGTCTACTGAATCAGTGTGCACTTTTCTTGTTATAACCGTTCAATAATATCGATACACCATCGACTAATAATCAGATTCGATTAGCTTCTCGATATTTTTATTATCAAGGTAGTCTTAAACGACACTTTTTTAAAAGAAACAATGAAAGGAAAATTCCGACGATCGTACTTGATGAAATTTATTTGGACGACATTGAAGATGTATTACATTAATACGAATAAATGAAATATAAACTCGGAAATGGAAAAGACAGAAGCGCAGTGATTGCGTCAGAACTGAGTTCTTATTCTCAATGCAGGCGATCATAATCAGACTCGAATAGCAAGCCTCATGTTGGCTGTTGTGATAATCATAATTACAGTATATTTATGCACATGTACAGGACAGTACTAGCGCGCTGATATTGATGCCACTGTTGTCGTTTCCGTCATTGTTTGCTTAGAGCTCTGGTTTCATGTACCAGTCTCGCCAATCGTCGTGTGGCACACACAACCGATCGATACGCGCTCAATTAACTAGATTCAGTGTTTATAATTAGAGTGCAATTAGAAACGTAACGGCGAGATCGCGTTAATTAGCGTGAGTCATTAATGGTGATACACGCGTGACTGTAAAGCGTTCATATAAGTTTGATATAAGTTTACTAGATATTCGCCTTCGCCGTATCCAAAAACTTGCCACCATCTCTAGAAAAGTGACGAAATAGAAGTTTGGCCTTCTAATCACTCGCCAGCCCTCTCTCTGGTCACAAAGGTAAACAGTCATCACTGACGAGCCTCATCCCACCCACACAAATGCAACAATACAAAACAATTATACAAATTAAACAAATTAAAATGAAAATTAGCAAATTAAGTAATTAAGCAATGACGATGAATACGGAACGACGTTGATCAGTAGGCCAGGGTGAAAAGCACGCATTACGTGCCCCGAACGTGACCAATTCGATGCCGAGCTTCATCATGTTTGTTGCCGCATCGACATCCCGATTCCATGTAATCTTGCATACTCGACGGTTGACAAGAGAGAATGGAGAGAATGTTGGCCTCAGCTCAACCTGTGGCGAGTTAACAGCTTCAATAGCCTGCATGCTGGATTCCGTTTTTGCGGAACACGTCCATGTATGTACACTTTCTCCAAGGGGTTGTTGCAGATGTTGCATAACTTTCATGTTCGAAATTCGTCGACGTCGATCATCCGAACTCCCCTCGACCGAATTGCTGCCTTCAGTTTACGAACAGAAGATGGAGGTAGAAGATGGAGGTGCACCGCCGATGTGCGACAGATTCTCGCCGCAGTCGCCGATCATCGTTCTTTGGCGGAGGTGCGCTAGTCGCGTTTTCGAAATTCTCGGCCCGTTCGTCTCACCGTTGATCAGCTTGTCCGCTGCTGAGGAGTACTTCTGCTCAATTGCGATCTAGTTATTCCACCGTTCGGATTCGATGTTGAGATCGTGCGTGAATGGTGAGGAACTGGTCAATGATGCCGTTGAAGTAATCTAAATAGATGCTTAGGTCGTCAGTGAGTCTGTGATGCTTGGGCACGTCTGTTGGGTAGTTCTGCAATTTGTTCATTTCCTTCTCGATGTAGATCCGATTTCGTTTCCGACGCAATCGTTCCTTGGTGCTGTATCGGAAGTCGGTTGCCAGGAGTTTGTTGATCTGGTATCGCGGTATATGGCCGAGTTCCGGTTCAAAATAAACGGCTGCAAAGATGGCCTTCTTGCCGGCGTCCACTCCAATGAAATATGACTTTCATTCATAGTCATGTTTTACTCATGTTGTTGCGCGAGAACTTGTAAAATAGGACCGATACCGCGATACTGTTAGTGCGAATGTAGAACCTAAATTTGTGTCGTCGTCTCCTCAATTAGTGGCTCGAGACCAGGGAAACTTTCGAACCAGTACAACGGAATTTCATGAATCGAAAAGTTCATTAAATATTCGAGTGCTTGCGAATCGTGTCCAGTTGAAGTGAAGCCATGTAGATGCTTGCAGACTGTTTTGAAGTTTCTCCATGGAGTGATTGCTAATTGCAATGTGTGGTGTAGGTGTCGCACTGGAAAACGGAAATACGTGCTTGCTGATGGCGGGATTTTCGGTTTTCGGCTGGTTTATCTTGTAGATGTAGATGATTAACGGAATGAATTTGTGTAGATTTGCTTTCAGTGCATCGAACTGATTGATGTTGACGTTTGCTGCTGAGACGTGATTGCGTAAATTAACTAATTCTTGAAGAGAAGCGTGAAACTGATCCTCGATGCCATCGACAGTGAAATTATTCTCAAGAAATCGCTTCGCCACTGCTCGACATCGTCGTTTGCTGATGGTCGGATGTCGAGCGATCAAGAAATCGGAAACGGATTTCTTGAGGCGAGACACGATCAGGTTGGCTGTGTTCGTCCACATTAGTCTGATTTGTTCGTTGATGATGTAGGTTCAGTGAACTCGATGCATATCGACCGGAGTGGTGAGGCCTATTCAAGTGTTTATTTCATCGCGAAGTCCGTTGAATTCTGGAAAAGCTGCTACTTGAGTGAATGCGTTGTCATTGTTTTGCTGGCATCGGAACACGACCATGGCAGTGTAGAAGTTCTGGTTGATGATGTACGTCAATTGATTCGGGAACTGACTGGGTTCAGAAGGTAGACTGACGCTGAATCGATGCAACCACAGATTGAGCAGACGGGTAGACAGAAAGTGGAGACGTGACATTTTCAGTACAATCGAATTGATCTCGTTGCCTATCGCCAACCTGAGTTCGGTTTCGGGCGTTGGCAGTTCCATGAACTAGGTCTTGATGACAGTTTCTCGCATGTTGGGCTCCAACATGGACTCGGTGCGCTTCCTCTTGGTCGGTGATGGCGAACTGCTACCGTGACCACTCGTCGATGCTATGCTTGCCGGTCGTCTCGCTGTTCGCTCCGCTCCTGCACTCGACATTATCGGCCAATGTCTGGTGCATTACGCTGACTGACCGAAGAGTATTTCGATCTGTCGATTGGTGTGTTTAGCAGAACGTTTCGCAAAAAATGTCTGTCGACGTTCAGGCATCCATCGCAGTTGCGTACTTTGAATCATTCCGATTGTTGATCTTCGCGAGTTTGGAACACGTGTGGAAGAGACACACAGACAAAACAGTGTTGGGAGTGAACATTGACGCGACGTGCCGCAATATATATAACGGGTGGATAATAAAAATGCGGAAAAAGTTCTTATTTTTATTGAAAAAGTAATTAAATATTTAGTACATTTGCATAAGTATACGATAATATAGCAACTCCAGTTTATAAATATCAATGAATTAAAGCGTCGACTCCTTGGTCTGATGCATGGCGAACTTTTGTCTTGCGGCGGTGGGTTGTTGCGGCTCTGTATGGCCTGTAGCGCGAACTGGTCGACATCCTCGCGAGCATGCCAGACTAACTTTTTATTAATAATGACACCAGATTAGAACTTTATGGCACTTCTCTCTCTTTTGTGCTTTTCAATCTCGTTATATATATAGTGGTTAATCTAATCTCTTTCCGTTCGTCAATGAAAATCTCATCGATCAGCACGGAAAGTGCTGACATGATGCTGCTTACAGGATGTGCGTGTGCACAACGTGCTCATCACGTTGTGCAACCCATGCACAATCCTATCTATGATCACACTGTCATATCATAATTATTCATTACCATTACACTAGATACTGTTACTTAATATTATCGCCAGTCTTAACTTTTGACATTAAATTCGACCAATAATCAGGACCAAAAGTTTTCAGCTTCAAACTTATTCGTTTTATGTTCACTTCCTTTGTTTTTGCACTCCACCCGTTCTCATATACTCTTCTTTTATGTTCAGGCCAAAAGCCTTCGATTGATCTTAATTGTGGACAATTAGGAGGGTTTTGATGTGTTGGTGTGAATGGAATTCCCAACGATTTGAGCAGCGAGAGAGTATTGTTAGCATAATGTGCTGAGGCTTGATCTGGCCAAAACATAATTTCTTTGTTTCAATCATATTTTTCCATGAAAGGGACAAGTCTCTGCTTAATGCACTCATTTTGATAAATGTTCTGAATTTATGGTCCCTTTAGATACATGAAAATAGGGTTCAGACCTGCCTTTCGAGCTTATAGCCAACCAGACAGATAACTTTTGGTCGTAAGTTTTCCTTTCTGGTGCTTCTTTTCTCTTCCTTACAAAGTAATGATTAGTATAAGAATTATGTTTGAGATAGTAACTGTCATCATCCATAACTAGGTCCAGTCCATTGTTTGGCCGAAGTCAACTTTTTCTGGCTTTGTTCAGTCTCTGAGTAATGTTTTGTTGTGGGCTCACTTTAGGGGCTCGAATCTGCTTTTTCTAACATATCCCATTCTCTCTATGACCCCCTTCATAGTTTGGTGATGCTTATTAAACTTTTGACCCAAAGCTGTGTAACTTAGGCCCACTTTTTCGTTCAAGTCCCTTGAAGGAGCCCGTTTCTATTTGTCGGTTAATTTGTCGACATTTGGCCCTGATGCTGGTCTTCTCTCTTGGCTCACCCCATTGTCCACTCTCTTTAGTGTCGTAGATCGTTCATTTTGAAACTCCTTTAGCTTGAAAATACTTTACAGTCAAACTTTTGGGCTTATGTCGGTTAATTTGATAATAATTCCCAATTTCTTGTCTCAGAAGGTCTTCTTTATTCTGGGCCATGCTTTCGGTGTTTGAATGAAATTGATTTCTGTTAACCCTTACTATTAGCAGAGGACCTGCTCTTTACAGTGATATATATTTTGTTAGAGTTTGTGATCAAATACTAGTGTAGTTTGAACGCGGAAAAATTCCGGGTTTTTATTATCCACCCGATATTAGTAAGGACGAAGAGAAAGTGACCATCACGTTCGATTCTGACTTGGCGATTGGTGAGGGCGAC
>JAGGCA010000874.1:22376-32899 GCA_022876805.1 Osperalycus tenerphagus | reverse complement strand
AAAGAGTGAGACAGCATCGTTGATGTTGATAACGCATGGGCAGGGCAGCGGAGAGAAATAGCAGTCAGTGCGTTCATGCTACTAATCTCATCGTCAGAGGCGATGGTGATGCACTGCATTAACCATTAAAACGAAAAATTCTATTTCGGCTTCGGCTCAACCGAAGCTAACGTTTGTCGCCGCCGAAACCTTTTCAGCATCATCTCATGATAAGAGAATGACAAATGAATGGAACGG
This sequence comes from Osperalycus tenerphagus, assembly GCA_022876805.1. Taxonomy (NCBI): domain Eukaryota; kingdom Metazoa; phylum Arthropoda; class Arachnida; order Sarcoptiformes; family Nematalycidae; genus Osperalycus; species Osperalycus tenerphagus. Next base: position 32,662 of record JAGGCA010000874.1, on the reverse strand, counting down.
AATACATGCACTACAGGGCGAAAGGATACTTCACTCGAACGCGCGGCAATCTCGATGGATAGATGGAACGAACGCAACATTATGTACGACGACGTATGGATTTCGTCCGACGATCAATCGTTATGTACACACAACACACAAACACCTAACGTCGAGAGAATGGTGCCTAGAACGCGAATATTGGACGAGAAAATGGAACTGCCAACGACGTGTGGATGCAACGGCAGAAGACAAACAATGGCATTGCACTTAACGAATGGTACTCGCAACTCGAGTGGAAGAAAGAATGTCACAATCGACAGTCATAAATTTAATTATGAACCATAAATGACTGAATGCGAGCACTGTGATGCTGCGCTCGCTATACATCATTTAAGGTTTTTTTACGACGCTCCATCTAACTGTACGTATTTGACTGTGAAATTCTCTCTCCATAAATGATACTTTCCTGCTCCGTTATAGTGCAAGACGAAATAGAAACTTCGATAAAGTTTCGATAATGCCCGCGAAACTATTTTGTAGGAAAACTCATGCAAACACGTCTCTGCATCCATTCGAGCGACGCATTTCTTTCCGCCGAATTTCGCTTGACAGTCAGCTATGACAAGCAGATATAGTCCGGATGAAAGTAATCTGGCATCGCCGTCGATCGCATGTCATGTCAAGCTCAGATACCATTATTCTCTCAATGATTCTCGTCTTTATCATAAATAAATTCGGCGACATTCCAATTTATTGTCAGGCAAATATGCTGGCACCGAGGAGCGTTTTTGACACGCGGACGAATAATAAACGCATTACTTGGATAGACATGAATTGGAATTAGCCTCATGTTCGTTCCAATTGCATTCCGATTGTTGAGAACATGGATGCTGAACGAACGTCGAGTATTTATGTGAGAGGACAGCATTCCTCCGGGATTATGAATAAGACACGAACAATGTAGTGCACACAGTCTGCAAAATGGAGCACCTCAGCAAACCAAATACTTTGCGTAATTGCGTACCTTAAGATGAGGTGACTAGCAACGAGCACATTAATATTCATGTAGCTGCGAAGTACACTCAAGACAGAAGCGCTGAAAATTGTCATCGCTAGAGCGAGATAGGCAACAATAGCAGATCGCTCATTCGGATAAATTGGATTGCAAAGCAGTACACTCAACTTGATGCAGTCGCCGTGAAATAACTGTTCGTTTGATAACCCCCGAGGAAGAACTATTAACAGTCCAATTGTTTCTAACCTATTCTCGGCATTATGGATGCCATTAAATCGTCGAGTGATATTTTGCGTTTTCGTCTGGAAGTTGAGAACGTGAGTGCGTGGCTAGAATAGAATCGATAAAAGAGTGATGGTGGCACAAGATAGATAGGCGAGTGGCGAAATATTTGATATATGTGATGATACGCGACATGCCGAAACGACAAAACTATTTGAGATAATGGAATATGAACGCTTTTCTCGTCGTTTGCATGCTGCCTCCTCCTGATCGCGAACGAGATGAAGTTCGTTAAACGTGCCACCCGAAAGATATGCTTACGAATTACGGACTGAAATGGTTGATCTATCGAACAGAGAGAGAACTACCGAGAAAAGAGGTCATCGAAAGCCAGAGAGACCAGAAAGTCAACTGTGCGAGTACGCCAAGCAAAGCACGAACAGAAGTTACAAAATTACGAAGGAAGTGAAGCAGAATTTTTTTCTCCGTCTTTTTCAAACGCATTAAATTCTCGTGAGCGTGCATGGCAAAAAAAGCTAGCAGAACGGCAATTAGAAAAGGGGAAAGATTACTCTATGCTCACCGGGGAGTCGTCCAGAAGTACACGGAATCGATCGTCATACAAGAAGATGACGATCTGTATTAACACAACGTTCACGTGTGTAGTCAAACACTACTCGTGCCCGGAGTGCGCCTTCGTGTCACCTCGATCGCTCAATCGGTGTGCTCGATCCTTCGATTCATGAACACAGTCTGTCACTAACACAATTACTATTATTCTTAAATTACATCTGATACCGTCTGGCGAATCAAGCGAGAACTGGAAGCTGGCGTTTCGGGAATTCGAAAGACAAGTGCAGAACACAAAGAAGCCATTCAATACGCTCCAGTCGCAAATGCGAATCCTGAATCCGTATCGAGATCAACGACGACGGGGAATCACCGCTGAAGAAAAATCGATTGCGGAAATGGCAAACAGAGAGAGAACAAAGAAGAAGCTCATCTCGAGTTATCTTTCCATGGAATGGGCAAATGATCGCCGGCCTGCGAACACAAACAATGTGTACACACAGAAATATGACATTAGTGTGGATAATGCACCGCATATGATAGAGAGACAATGCCGAATAAAGAGTGATGATGTGCCAGCTTTTATCGGAGAACTCATCTCTGTCGTTATTAATCATGGATCATTGGAAAATTTTTGCATTGATGGCTTTGACAGCAAATTTCGCGAAACACATTTTTCCAACTACCTCTTCATGGAAAGCGTGAGCCAAATGAGAAAGATAGAGGCAGAATCTGCGTGAGTTACAAGCGTAGTTTTGTGTGTCATTAAATATTCACCAACTTTTCGATGCTCTTCACGAAAACCATCACTTTGTATTATTTTTCCTTTCTCGAGCAAAACCGATTTTCCCTTCATTGTTCATCAACTCGGTTAGCGAATTTCCATTGAGAAATGGATTTGATTGAAATGAGACTGACAGAGACAACGCCAAACCACATTAGACATTAATACTGCATGGCGATTACGACGATTACGAAACGCAATTCGCCAAGATAATAGGCAATTGAGTGGCATTCATTGCAAAGGGTTCGGCACTAACTTTACAGTTTGGCGCATCGAGAAATACGAGAATATGGATTCTGATTATTGCCAATCTTGGGCGAATGACTTGGAATGAAAAGTAAATGAGTTCGGTGCGTACGAACCAAGAACGAAAAGAAATAAAATGACATGACAAGGAAAGGAGTAAAATGGAGATCAAATAACACGAACGAGTTGAATGGTGGAAGAAAAAACTCATACGCGTTGGTAATCATCGAAACTTCGCCATCGACATCAAACTGTTGACGTTGCCCTGAAACCATAAACGAGAGCAGCGTGCAACAAAACTGCATCAATGATGGTTCGATGCTTGAATAGCTTGAAACTTGAAACTTAAAGCACTAGTCCATAAACGAAGTGCACATAGTGCACGATGACGATGCTTTGTTCCGCTATGGAAGACAAAGCCCACGAAGAGAAGAGCATTCAAACGAAAACAAAAACGGCGACGCACGGAAGACCAGATATTAAGAAGTAGAAGAGAGAAACTGTACTGGCAGCAAACAGTGAGTTAGTGTCCATTGTCTCCAATATACGTCTACGATATATGTAGACGCGTACCTGGGAATGTTGGTGAACTCGTCTTCTCGTCTTCGCGTGAAGATTTTTGCGCTTGAACAGCGATCAGCAGTCTCTCGGCGCCTCCGACACATTCTTCAATCACCGCCACTCATTCTCTATCTCTGTATTCTCCTACATCGAGCACCGAACACAACGAGAACAAGGTTACGAGTATGCATGAGAGAAACGACACCAATACTCGAAATTGCACTTATCGCTAACGAGCGAGTCGCGTTTCGTGCGCCTGACTGACTGCATCGAGATGCCATCCAAATGATGGACCGTCGTCCGCATATTAATGACATCGTTCGACATGCATGTCAACCGGTGAAAGAGACGCGCATAGAGAACGAGTAATTATAATTATAATTAGCGTAGGGGGAGAGAGCGGCATTATTATAAATGGCCAAGGAAGAGAGTGACTCGTCGCGAATTAACAGCATTAATTAGGCGGTGCTCGACCCGTTTCGCGGCGATGTCCCGACATCGACAATCCATTCATGACTCTATGACGCCGACCGCAATCAAATCAGATGCATAACTACGACGTGAAATTACGGAACGAGTCGTTTGGTAACGACCGCAACGAGCACACGAATTGGTGATTTGTGTGAAAGCGAAAACATGTCTATTCCGAGAACGAGAATTGTCGATCGAGAACGTGCTCTGGACCGACACAGCGAGCGACGATCAGCTGCTAAGAACTGCCCGACGTTCGTCGTTATTATCGCTGCGTAATTAGATTATTAGCATGGTAGAGAGAGTGGGCCACTTACCGGGAAATAGTGTCCGCTGCGTAGAGGACGGTAGACGGGAAGAAACTGGCTGGCTCGTCATCAGATGATAGAGGCATTCATTCATCGGCACAGCGAACGTAAATCAGCCATGATTCAGTCGCTCGACGCGCCACCTCGTGTGGCGTTTCAGCGTCAACCATCCAAACACGTGCGAAACTTATCAAACTTTATCACTGATTAACTGATTCCGATTCTTCTTCTTTTCCTCTGTTTTAACAGCACGCACTCATGCAAACCCCACCAACCCATTGTCCCGGCGTCGAGTCGGAAACGGCTGGCAAAGCGTCCACATGCCAGGGGTGTCCCAATCAAGGTATTTGCGCATCTGGTCAAGTGCGCTCGGGTGGTCCAGATCCGGATGTGGCCGAAATTGCTCGTCGCCTGTATCACGTCAAGCACATCATTCTGGTTATTTCCGGTAAAGGTGGCGTCGGCAAGTCAACTGTGTCGTCGCTCCTGGCGCGCTACCTCGCCAATGACGAGTCGATCAACGTTGGTCTGCTAGACATAGACATTTGCGGACCATCCATACCGAAATCGATGGGCCTCGAAGGCGAGCAAGTTCACCAGTCGGCCAGTGGCTGGTCACCCATCTACGTTCAAGACAACCTCGCTGTTATGTCTTGCGGATTCCTGTTGTCATCGCTGGACGACGCGGTTATTTGGAGAGGACCGAAGAAGAATACGTTGATCAAGCAGTTCCTGCGCGATGTTGACTGGGCAGATCTCGACTATCTGATTGTCGACACGCCACCGGGCACGTCCGACGAGCACATCTCTGTTGTCAACTACTTGAAAGAGTGTCGCAATCTGGATGGTGCCATCATCGTCACTACACCGCAAGAAGTATCGCTTCTCGATGTTCGCAAGCAAATCGATTTCTGTCGTCGTGTCAACTTGAATATTTTGGGTGTAGTGGAGAACATGAGCCAATTCGTGTGTCCCAAATGCAAGAAGGAATCCATCATTTTCCCATCTTCCAGTGGTGGAGCCGCTAACATGGCCGAGAGTTACAACGTGGATCTTCTCGGACGAATTCCGTTGAATCCATTGATCGGACGAAGTTGTGATGAGGGAGTGCCGATCGTTGATCTCGATGATGGTGGTGATGCTGGGAACGCGTCCGCCATGACGGCCATGAACGTGAATGGTATATTTTTGGCTATCGTAAAGAAATTGCCCAAGAATGATGAAAGTGGTGCCGGCAACAACTTGAAACGCGGCGTCGACCTCGGCAGTGACAACCAATAGTCGACTGGCGGGTGCTGCAAGTGAGCTGTAAAGATGATCACCACCACCACCAAGTGCACCGCGCTCGTACCGATATATGTAAACAAAACATTGATCTAACCAGTCGTTTCGAGTATTGAGGTAACAAATAAAAATTATTTCGTTCATCGAGTCGGCTTTTATTCAATTGAGTCAATTTTAACGACTTGTCTCTATTCTGCTTCGCGATTTTCAGATGACCACCGAGTCGATACCAGTACCAGTCAGATCGCGTCGATGTTGGATTACTTGGACCTCTCCCTCATCTTCCTTCGCTTTCTCTTGAGACGCCTCATACGCTTCTTGCGCCACTGAAATAAATATGAAAATTACTCTAATTAAATACTCAGACACGATTATCGTGGCACTCATACCTTCGCACGCATTTCGCGAACTAGCGAAGGACACTTGTAGGCTCAAATCAATGAATTTAATCCAATTCGTTGGGACACGCTCGACGGTCAAAGCAGCGATCAACACGAATGTGATGTGATGGCTGCAAGAGGAAACGGAAATCGCTTTACGTGCACAGAGCGCTCGACGATGAACTGCGCATACGCAGTTCAAACCCTTTCTTGCCGTTTCTTTCCATTTCAACCGACGTTCGGTTGATCGACGTGCTCGCTTTTCAGCACCTTTCTTCTCTTCTTGTCATTTTCTGCAGACTGGGCGGCAACAGACAAACATGTCGGAAGCGACCAACAACCGGATGCGGCTGACCAACTTCAAGAACAAAGGGCGAGACCAGGACGAGATGAGACGACGACGGAGCGACGGGATGAGGGTCGAGCTGCGGAAGAATAAACGCGAGGAGACGCTCCAGAAGAGGAGAAACGTGCCGGCCGTCGATGTGGCCGACAATGAGGAGTCCACGCTCGACAAGAGCGCGAATTTCTCAAGTCCGGCGCTGATCGTTCAGGGCGCAACACCGACATCGAGCAAGACTGCCGCGATCCCGATACAGCTTGTCCAGCAAGCAACGACGATCGACGCCGGCGATGAAGAGTTCGACGATCTCCTCAACGATTGTGATGAGACAGTTTTTAGCAATCTGTCCATTCCGGAAGACGAGCTGAACACGACCAACACGGTGGACGCGATGGACGCGAAGGAGAATCGTCACGCGTGCCTCTTCCGTACGGCCAGCGGAAAGCCGGTCATTGTCGATGAGAACAAGATCCGGGAAGCCAAGAAGATGTTTGAAGGAATTTCCAATTCGGAATTGTCCGTCTCTGAGAGCAAGCAGGAGACTCTGACACTCGCTCCGGAAGACGGCAGCGAGATGAGCGCCGGCAATGCGGGCGAGGCGCTCGCGTCCCGTGTGCTTAATTTGGAGCCGATCCGTGCGGATCCGGACGACTTTACTGACCTGTTTACTGACGACTTTCTTCCTGTGTAAAGTAGAACGAACGCGCTCTCATGTTTGGCGCTCTCATGTTTGGCTCTCTCATGTTTGGCTCTCCGAGTTAACGCGTTATCTATTCATATTTCTACTTGTGTACCATATATATTTCTGTGTCAAGTTTCTCAATCAAATGTAGAAATAAAAAATTTGGACAGTTGAAAGCCTGACAAAACAGTTGATTCGCAGTTCGATGTTCTCGCAGTTCGAGTTGTTGTCATCGATCAGCGTTTAGGAGACGCTCCCCGAAAAATGTCCGAATTTCTGTTCTGAATTCATCGCGATCGCATCTTCGCATCGCTCGCCGATCTTTGTTTGGAATTGTTCCTCTCCTCATCGTGCCATCAAATGAAAATGGTGTTGACTCAGCGACAGCGAGAAGAGCTGTAAGTAGTGGTCCGTTCGGTGATCGGCGGTCGCGATTGCCGTGATCGCTGCACGCCTCCCGCTTCCGCGAAGGTCATCATAATTAAGTTATCATTAGCTTGTCGCATCCCACATCTCGCTCGACTTATGGCCCTCTTCCCTATCTGTTTAAGGAACAACGCAGTTGCCGATTACTTGTCATCTAACGGCTTCATGGAGGCGTTGGAAGCGTTCAAGAGGGAAGCGCAGATGGTGAGTCAAGTGAAATGTCAACGTACTGACCGTTGGATCTCCTAATTCAAATGCTGTCTTTCGTGCAGCCAAATGATATAGATAAGAAGTACACTGGGCTCCTCGAGAAGAAATGGACGTCCGTCATTCGTCTGCAGAAGAAGGTCATGGATCTGGAATCGAAGTTGTCGGAAGCGGAGAAGGAGTTCATTGGCGGCGCACCGACACGCGATAAGAGATCGCCGACAGAGTGGATTCCGCGGCCTCCCGAACGCTTCGCTCTTCAAGGTCATCGCGCGCCTGTAACTCGAGTCATTTTTCATCCCATTTTCAGCTTGGTCGTGTCGGCCAGCGAAGATGCCACTATCAAAGTGTGGGACTACGAAACTGGCGATTTCGAGAAGACACTCAAGGGACACACGGATTCGGTCCAGGACATTACGTTTGACGCCACTGGCAAGCTGCTTGCTTCGTGCTCGGCCGATATGACTGTTAAGTTATGGGAGTTTCAGGGATACGAATGCCTGCGGACATTGCATGGACACGATCACAACGTGTCCTCAGTCACTTTCATGCCTAGTGGTGATCATCTACTCTCGTGCTCAAGAGATAAAACTATTAAGATGTGGGAAGTCGGCACCGGTTATTGCGTCAAAACGTACACTGGTCATCGTGACTGGATCCGAATGGTGCGTGTCAACAAGGATGGATCGCTGATCGCGACGTGCTCCAAAGATCATGTGAGCTCAGTTTGACTTGTTTTGGTGATGCTGCTATTCGATAACGACACAACGCATTTGATTATATTCTTGTTGCTCTTTTCTACTTCCTCGCAGACGATAATCGTTTGGAATGTCAGCGTTAGCGAACACATTGTGGCAGCAAATGAATTAAAAGCTACACTTAAGGACCATGATCACACGGTCGAGTGCATTGCCTGGGCGCCCGAAAGCGCTTTTGCATCGGTCGTTGAAGCCGTCGGAACAGATGTAATTCATGCAAATGCACCTCCACAAATTCCATACCATAAACAGGATTGTTTTCTTTTCAAACAGAACAAACACAACAATCGCGCGGGACCATTTCTGATGAGTGGTTCGCGCGACAAGACCATAAAAGTATGGGATGCGAGTGTCGGACTCTGCCTGTTCACACTGATTGGACATGACAACTGGGTGAGAGGTATTTGCTGGCATCCAGGCGGAAAGTACATAGTCTCAGTGTCGGATGACAAAACGTTACGTGTTTGGGACATTGTGAACAAACGATGCTTCAAGACACTTGAAGCTCACACTCATTTTTGTACTTCACTCGGTAAGATTATTTTTAACTATTTATGTTGCTGCTGATTCTGATTCTCATGTTTTGTTTGCTTTCTACAGATTTTCACCCGTCATCGCCGTACGTTGTCACGGGCTCTGTAGATCAAACGGTCAAAGTGTGGGAGTGCCGCTAACAAATACTAGCCTAATAGCTTATAATCTATTATTAAAAGTCGCTATTTTATCAAACTATAAGCGAAGAAATTCGATGCTACATTTTAAGTATTTAACTATCCTTCGGATCTCGTTCTAACGAGCGTAGAGCTAAACGAAAAGCTAAATTATACTAATGACGAATGAGCGAACGATGACTATGATGAGATAGTTGTACAGATTGAGCATAATTCAATGCAAATTCGCTGTTCGGAAGCAAACTAACTGAATTATTATGGCGATTTTTGAAAAAAAACATTCACTATCGATACGATATCGCGCAGAAATTGCTTTGATTATCGATCCAATCGATTGATGCACACACTGATTGATGAGACGATTTCGAATCGCATGTGAGTGACGTGACGCTTTATGTACTTTTGTGTAAAAATTAATACATCAAACTGTTTGGTTTCATTGAACTTTCTTAGGGCTTGTGACCTTAACTAACTTGGTGCACATCGAGCAATCGCGATTCAATGTGAATTTAATGCGAATGTTAACCCGCAGCGTCAAGTGCATAATGATGATAAGACATATTGATTCGTGGCATTGACACAAAGTGATGGATACGTCGTGCCACGGTAATTATATAAGAAGTTCCCGAAACGTTTCTATGACTACGACGATTCATTTTGATTCATAATGCAAGTTCTCAAGCTGGAGCAGAGGCTCGTAGGTGACCTTTCATTGTTTCTGCGGCAGTTCATTGCGACAGCGGGATTGAGTTCATTAACTAGCTGCCTACCTGTCTGCCTCTCTGCCTATATACTGGTTTTTACCACCGATGGCTAGCGCTGAGACTTCGACCGCTGTCTCACATCACAAGTCTAGTGGCGGCTTGTTTCAATGCAAGATTTACCAGTTTCCGAAAATGCGGCGCAGATTCGACTCGATGCCGAATGGAAAGTGTACCAAACTTCCGCCCATTTCATCCACTGAAGATGTCCCGAAAAGTGTTTCGAGTCTCAATGGAAGTGTGGAAGCGATCAAGTTCGAAGTGAGTGACGTTCATGATCGATTGGATCCATTCGAGAGAATGAAACAGATGGAAAGAAATCTGGATTTTGTCAAAGAACAGAATCAGGCCATGCTCAAAAGTCTGCATAACGAGTTGGAGGAGCTCAAGAAAAGAAACAGAGGTATGAATAATTTTATGTGGTCTAACTTGATCGATTGTTTGTTTCCCTACTTTATTGTCCTCCTTGTAGACCTTCAATTTCAGCTCGTTGTAGGCGAGGCACAAGTCGATAAGGGCGACTGTGAACCAGCAAATAAGATCGAAAGTTTGCTTTCGATAGCAGTGGTGAGAGGTAATAAAGAAACCTTGAGAGTTAAAGGGCTGAATTTGATT
>JAGGCA010000874.1:2505-18171 GCA_022876805.1 Osperalycus tenerphagus | reverse complement strand
GTCGTTTTTTCTATCTGGGCACTAGCTATCGAGTCAGGTGTGTATTCTCCTAGCTGATACATCGAGGCTTCAGAACTAACTCTCGCTTTCGCTTTTCCTTATAGATTGCTGGCTACATGCAGGTATCTTTCTGTCTCTGCTGTTACTTTGATCAGACATCGGATACTTATTAATCCTATTGACATATGAAATGCTTACACACACATGACTTCCTTTCCAGAGCTTAACGCTGAAAGAGAAAGTTTCCACTCTGAAATTCAAAGAAAAGACAACCGAAGAAGGACTGAGTTACAAGAATTTACTGCTCTGGCTGGTACGCCTGATTCACGCGAATCCCATGATGATGCTCAACAATCAGGGCAAAGCGGGACACGAGATACAGAGCTCGACACTGGAACTTATCAATGGATTAGTATCACTCGTTCACCAGCCTTCTATGCCTGATGTGGCGCAGGAAGCAATGGAAGCTCTTCTGGTTTTGCATCAACCTGACAATATCGAAATGTGGAATCCCGAAGGTAGAGCAGGAACAAACTTGCAGGCTTTCAAATTTTCTCACATTTATCATTGGGGTTTTCAGCGCCCATCAACACATTCTGGGATGTTTCATCTCAAGTATTGTTCTCAATATCACAGAAGCTGATTCAACACCAGATCGTCAATTACACGACTATCTTGAAGTGGCTACGTGAAGTACTGAAATGCAGGAATGCGTTCCTTTTCCGACACAAGGAGTATGCCAATCTGGGAAGTCACATCGCTATTTGCAAACAAGCGCATATAAAGCTCGAAGTCGTTTTCTTCATGTACCTGTGGTCTATCGACATCGATGCTGTCCTGGTTGCTATGTCCTGTTTTGCTTATCTGTGCGAAGAGGCCGATATTAGATGTGGACAAGATGACCTGACCGCCACGTATCTGTTGCCGAACTATCATGTTTTCCAAGAACTGGCGGCGTCAAGCATGATTCTCACGACAGGACGAGCTGCTCTGCAGAAGAGAATAATGGCTCTGCTTCGAAAAATAGAGCACTGCACACAGGGGTGTTCGCAAGCCTGGTACGTTTGTGCTTAATCACACTGGAATACGTGTAATTACATACTTTCTAAAAATGCTTTCCAGGGAGGATTCCTTCATGAACTGGGAAGCGACAACGAAGATGCTCGTCAGTTATCCGAAAGCTAAACTGGACGTAGTAGATGGTCAAATCGAGAGTTTCCAGTTCAAATCAATGAGTAAGCGCAGAGCTTCTCATCAGAGCACAGAACATGAACTCGAAGGTAAGTACTCTCTGATCGACATGTAGCTTTAGTACACTATAAATAATGAATGTTGTACATAATTGGTGAGAGATGAGAGTATTGACAGCGGTAATCAACTAGGTAATCAATTAGGTAATAACGCGACATTTCTGTGATTTGTAGATTGTTGTTGTTCACTGTCGAGTGTAATGCACATTCTACCCGACCACTAATTGAACTGAACCAGATTAATAGCTATTTATTTAGTGAATTATTTCACTGTTCTAGCACTAATATGTACGCATCTTTGTTTGTTTGTAATCTCAGATCAGATTAACGAGTGGGCCAACATGACTGGTTTCCTCAGTGCTCTCGGTGGTGTCTGTTTGCAACGAAAATCACCATCCACGAAGACCACAATCGCTTCGTCATTGCTACTGGACTCGGCCCGCAAGGGATCGATGTTAGGTCCCGGTCAAGATTCTTTGCAATATTGCCCTGTTACACAGTTCATAGGACAGTTACTGAAGTTACTTGTTTGTCCCAATGAGAGATTCGGCACTCACATACAGAAACACGTCAAGGAACTCGTCGCTCACGAAATGAGCCCGACGCTCTACCCGATTCTGTTTGATCAGATAAAAATGCTGGTCGAAAAGTTCTTCGACACGCAAGGGCAAGTTTGCTTGAGCGATACGAGTACCCAGTTCATCGAGCATATTATTTTCATCATGAAATGCGTCCTCGAGAACAAAGTTGATCACACGGCGGAGCATCACGGTGATGGATTTGTTAAGGGTGCGTGGTATCTGGGCGTAACGAGCATCGAACATATGATGTTGGCCATAGTGCGATACGTGCGGCACTTGGATTCCAACAACTTTCAAGGAATACACATCAAGACCAAATTGTGTCAGCTCGTCGAAGCGATGATGGCGCGAAGGGACGATCTCGCGTTTAGACAAGAGATGAAATTCCGCAACAAAATGGTCGAATACCTGACCGACTGGGTGATGGGCACGCAAATGCAGCCACCTGGTTCTACAGATTTGACACCCCTGTTGAAGGATCTTGATCAGGCTTGCATGCAAGCAGTTGCCGCTCTCTTTCGGGGTCTACCACTTCAGCCCGAAGAGAGCGACCGTGGAGATCTCATGGAAGGTAAAGTATCATATTTGATACGATTAGGAGTGTTACTATTCTGATAGTGTGTGCATAGAAATTCGTTTAACCTTGTTTCTTCGTCTCATTCTTTTTCAGCTAAATCTCAGCTCTTCCTCAAATACTTCACGTTGTTCATGAATTTACTTAATGAATGCAGCGAAGCGATGCCAAATGACGATGCGGCCACGAACTCCACAAAGGAAAATTCACGTTACGCTCGAATCCAGGCATCCAAACTGACCGAATTGCGAACATGCACAATTCAAGCCATGTCAAATTTGTTGAGTGCCAATATCGATTCCGGATTAATGCATTCGATCGGACTTGGATATCACAAGGACTTGCAGACACGCGCCGCATTTATGGAGGTGCTCACGAAAATTCTTCAGCAAGGAACCGAGTTCGACATGCTCGCTGAAACGGTGCTCGCCGACAGATACGAACAGTTAGTGCAGTTGGTCACCATGATTGGCGACAAGGGAGAGTTGCCCATTGCGATGGCATTGGCCTGTGTTGTGATTTCGCCGCAGATGGAAGAGTTGGCTCGGGTTTTTGTTCAAATGTTCGACGCCAAACATTTGCTCTCACCTCTACTGTGGAACATGTTTTACAAAGAAGTTGAAGTTTCCGATTGCATGCAGACTCTGTTTCGAGGCAATGGCTTGGGAAGTAAAATAATGGCGTTCTGTTTCAAGATTTACGGAACTTCCTATCTGAAATCGCTCTTGGAACCTCTCATTAAACCGTTGATCATCGAGCAGGCGTCGAATGTCGTTTCATATGAAGTCGATTCGGCAAGAATAGAAGAAGGAGAAGACGTTGAAGAAAATCGATGCCGACTTTTGCAATTGACACAGAAAGTGTTCACGTCAATTGTCTCGTCATCTGACAGTTTTCCACCCCAACTGCGTGGAATGTGTCACTGTCTATATCAAGTACTCAACAAGCGATTCCCGAACTTTCCGCACAATTTAAGTGCCGTGGGCACAGTCATATTTTTGAGATTCATCAATCCGGCGATCGGTAAGTATTCCATCTCTCTTGTTTTCAACTCTAATTTCATCTTTTCGCTAGTATCTCCTTACGAAATGGGTGTAGTAGACAAGCAGCCAGTTTCGAAAATGAAGCGCGGTTTGATGTTGATGTCGAAAATACTGCAGAACATCGCCAATCATGTCGAATTCAGCAAAGGTAAGTGAACGCGCTCCGCTAATCTAGAAGAGTCAGGCGCAACTTTTATTACAATCAAGGGTTCACAGTTTGATCACTCTGTCTATGACATGTATTCATTTCCATTTGTAAAGAGCAACACATGAAACCATTCAATGACTTTCTGCGTGCTCACTTCGAGGCCGGTCGGAGATGGGTGGCACAGATCACATCCGATTGCGAAACGGTCGACCACCAAACCAGTCACAATTTGTCATTCATCAGCGACGCAAATGTTAACGCACTGCATCGATTGTTGTGGAATCATCAGGAAAAGATCGGCGATTACTTATCGAGCAGTAGAGATCACAAAGCGGTCGGGAGAAGGCCATTCGACAAGATGGCAACACTTCTCGCTTACTTGGGTGAGCTAAAAAGAAAAACTTGTAATTTGTTTAAATCTCTTTTCACCTCGTTTTGCGATGCAGGCCCGCCGGAACATAAAACGATCAACGATTCGCAGTGGAACTCGATGGAGATGACAAGCACAAAGTTCGAGGAGATCATGTCGAAGCACAACATGCATGAAAAAGACGAATTCAAGTCCATCAAGTCACTCAATATCTTTTATCAAGCTGGAACTTCAAAAGCTTCTAATCCGGTGTTTTATTATATCGCGAGGCGATATAAAATCGGCGAAACGAATGGCGATTTACTCATCTATCATGTTATTTTAACACTTAAGCCATTTTGTCATAAACCATTCGAGCTGGTCCTCGACTTCACTCACACTTGCGCTGACAACAGATTTCGAGTATGATGGTGTTTTGGCATTCTGACGCGACAAACTAACGTCCAGTTGTCTTCCTTTTTTTTAGACGGAATTTCTGCAGAAGTGGTTCGTTGTCCTTCCCGAGATTGCGTACGAGAAAATTGTCGCTTGTTACATTTACAACTGCAACTCGTGGGTCAGAGAATATACCAAGTATCACGACCGAATTCTGCCACCTCTTAAGGGCAATCGCAAATTGTTCTTCCTGGACACACCTCAGCGTCTCTCTGATTACATCGATCTGGAACAGCAGAGGTTGCCTGGTGCTACGCTATCACTGGATGAAGATCTCAAAGTTTTTAACAATGCTCTTAAATTGTCGCACAAAGACACGAAAGTGGCGATAAAAGTGGGTCCGAGTGCAGTCCAGATAACGTCGGCGGAGAAGACGAAGGTGCTCTCGCATTCAGTACTGCTCAACGACGTGTATTACGCATCGGAAATCGAAGAGGTGTGTCTCGTGGACGACAACCAGTTCACCTTAACGATCTCCAATGAATCTGGACCACTGTCATTCATTCACAATGATTGCGATACTATCGTTCAAGCGATCATCCATATCCGAACGAGATGGGAGTTGTCTCAACCGGACTCTGTTACTGTCCATACGAAAATCAGACCGAAAGACGTGCCTGGTACGCTCCTGAACATGGCTCTACTCAACCTCGGCAGTGCTGATCCCAATCTGCGAACAGCTGCATACAACTTGCTCTGCGCCCTGACCGGCACTTTCGACCTTAAAATTGAGGGTCAGTTGTTGGAAACGGCTGGTCTCTGCATTCCTTCAAACAACACCATCTTCATCAAGCAGATCAGCGAGAAGTTAGCTGTGAACGCCTCTCATCTCACCCTTGAATTCCTGGAAGAATGCATTCAAGGCTTTCGAGCATCCAACATTGAACTCAAACATCTATGTCTCGAGTATGTCTATTTATTATGCTACATGAGAGTGGCGCATCGCTCTAAACTCGAACCCATTACAGATACTTAGTAAGTTTCATTCACATTATACAGATACATGACTCCCTGGCTGCCGAATTTGACTCGATTCTGCAAGCTGGCTGACGACAACAAGCGACAACGAGTGGCTACTATTCTTGACAAACTGATTACGCTGACTATCGAAGAAGTAGAGATGTATCCTTCGATACAAGCGAAGATATGGGGCAACATCGGACAAGTGTCTGACCTCCTCGACATGGTGCTCGATAGTTTCATTAAGCGATCGGTGACCGGTGGTTTGGGATCTAATTGCGCTGAAATCATGGCCGACACTGCAGTCGCGCTCGCATCATCCAACGTGCAATTGGTCGCTATGAAAGTAATTAGTCGATTATGTCGGGTAATAGAGAAGACGTGCACGTCACCCACCGCCACTCTCGAGCAGCACCTCATGTGGGACGACATCGCCATTCTAGCCCGATACCTTCTCATGTTGTCATTCAACAACTGTCTCGATGTCGCCAGTCACTTGCCCTACTTGTTTCATATCGTCACTCTTCTGGTTCATACTGGTCCCATGTCACTGCGAGCATCAATTCACGGTCTGGTCATCAACATAATTCACTCACTGTGCACCCTGTGTACAAAACCATCTTTCAGCGGCGAGACGCAGCGATTGCTGAGACTCAGCTTGGATGAGTTCGCGCTGCCGAAATTCTATCTACTTTTCGGCATTAGCACAGTGAAATCAGCTGCTGTCACCGCTTTTCGTTCATTGGGTCAATCCGGCCGACAATTCACGGATCGTCACTTGCCCCATGACCGGTCACTGACACTGGTCACGGAACAAGACAAGTTAGTCAATTTGCACATTCTTTTATTTGTACTCCAGTTAGCGATTTATAGTGAATTTGTGAGCTGCCAATCGCTAAGCTCTCGCCACAGCGATTTTAGCATGTTTGTTGGGGTCTTTTCGCGTCGAATTGGCGACACTTGGGCGTCGATGACTGATCGCACTGCTTTAACTTTTATAGGATGCCGTTAGCATCATTGGAGGTGATAACTGATGCTTTGCTCGAAATCATGGAAGCTTGCATGAAAAATATCCCAAACTGCGACTGGCTGCAGCAATGGACAGACTTAGGCAAGTGCGAGTATACATATGGTGTTCACTCTACACATCAATTATTGTAATGGTCACCGTCTGTTTTCATTCATATAGCCAAGTCATTCGCATTTCGATATAATCCGGCACTACAGCCTCGAACGATAATCGTTTTCGGTTGCATCACCAAAGTGGTTGCCGATCAGGATGTGAAGCAACTGCTTAGAATCCTGGTGAAAGCGCTCGAGTCATTTCAAAATCTGCAGTTGATCGAAGCCATTATCGTCGGTCTGACTCGGATGGAACCCCTCTTGGCCCCGGAATCTCCCCTCCACCGGCCTCTATTTTGGGTTGCTATTTCCGTCTTGCAGTTGGACGAAATTTCTCTCTATGGATCAGGTCTCGCCCTCCTCGAACAGAACCTGCACACGCTCGACTCACAGGGCATATTTGAGAGCGACTCCCTCGAAAACATTATGATGTCAACCCGAGAACCGCTTGAATGGCACTTCAAACAACTGGACCACTCGGTTGGCCTGAGTTTCAAGTTCAACTTTCACTGTGCCCTGGTTGGTCACTTAATCAAAGGCTTTCGACATCCAATTCCTACGACTGTGTCTCGGACGGTGAGAGTGCTGAGTATGTTGCTGGCCATCACTGCCAAACCTCACAAGCGCGACAAATTCGAAGTCACTCCCGAAAGCGCACCGTATTTGGCTGCTCTCGTTTCTGTTTCTGAAGAAGTCCAAAGTCGGTGCCACCTCAAGCACAGAGTCACGAGACTCATCACGGAATCACCATCGACGAAAAATTTGGCGGTTGAATTACAGCACACGACCAGCAATTCGACAGCAACAACAGGCTTATCTTCATCGCCGAAGAACTTGCCCGCAACTCTAACACTGCACACACCCAATCTGACACCACTGCCGTCACCATCATCAAGTGTCGTAAGCAGTGTCGCGTCGCATGCGATGCACCAACTTCATCCACAGTCATCGCTTCCCATCTCGTCGCATCCGAGCACGCCGACAAATAGACGTCAGAAATCGTGGGATCTGCTCGACCAAAATGCCATCACACACGCCAAGACTCACCCGCCAATGCATGTCAGTATGAACCAGTCCCTGAACCAGTCGATTAGAGAAAAAGACCCTAAACATTGGAGAAGTTTGGACAGCGATGCCATCGCCAATATGAAGCCACTGTTCAGAACGCAGCGCAGTTCCTCGATGCCTACACCGAGGGCTCAGAAGCCAAACAACGACACAACTAGTTCGTGTGGTTATGCGTCGAATGTTGTGGTCGTCGATAACGGAGAAGAACGTGGTTCGAAGCCGATACCGAGCTCGATGGATGCCATTCTCGATGAAGATGTGACACTTCGGGGGAAAAGTCGCGCGGCTCGTGTTTCCGTGTCAAATGAGGACAACGTTCTTCTCGATCCAGATGTATTGACAGACTTTCCAACTCAGGCTCTCGTTCTCACCATTCTTGTAAGTTGTCAGAAGACAGGTCAGTTTCAAGTTCGTTCTGAAATTGTATCTCTATGCAGGCAACTCTTGTTCGAAACACAACCGACGAAAATGAGATGCGCATCTTGTACGAATACTTGGCGGAAGCGTCTGTCGTCTTTCCGAAAGTATTTCCCGTCATGTAAGTCACTATCACTGTCGATAACATTCTTTTACGTATCTATGATTCTAACCACTTTGCAGACATTCACTTTTGGATGCCAAAATCACGAGTGTACTTTCCCTGTGTCATGATCAAGTCATCTTGAGTGCTGTTCAAAGCATCATCCAGAACATGATAGCCTGCGAGGACAGCAGCCAACATCACTATTTACAAAGTATGATCCACGACAGAGTGAATGTAAAAGAAACGTTTGCTCATTCATTTCCATTTCCTTTTCCATCCAGCTCTAGGTTTCGGTGGTCTGTCTGGATGGCTCGAGACGATGTTCCCGATGTGGCGATTTGCAGGGCCGTTCTCGAAATCGTGTCAGTCGAATCTGGACAATGCTGAACTCTTCGTCAACTGCTTAGAGGCGATGGTCGAAACGTGCTTGTCCGTCGCTGACGATGGCGATGCGCACGAATTGACTGATTACCCGAGCACATTGAGCGTGTCATCAGCGATGAATTTGTCGTCCTCGATGTCGAGTCTTACGTTGAACTCGCCGACAGAGACAGAGAAGGAGCCGAATTCGAACGAGTGTCATGGTGCTGGTGCTGCGACAAATGGTGCTAATAGTGATTCGCGCAGACACGCCGCTCAGCAACAGCTCACCAAGCAAAGAAGTTTCAAGTGCAAAGGATCGAAAAATGGCCCGAAAAGTCACTGATATCGTGACTATTTAAATTATGAATAATAATCAGATTTGGAATGTTGACATATCAGCATACTATCTCCGATCGCTCTCGCGCAAAATATTTATCCCGATGGATAAACCAACTAATCCCACGACGGGTTGTCCAAACTCCTGAGAATCGCGGCGTATTGAAAAGAAAAGATAGAGAGCGATGTTCTTGAAATTGCTCTCAGTTCGACTGTTCGTCCGTTCTCGGTCAAATTACGATGGACTGTTATGTATATATATGTATATACTGCTCTGATTGAGTTCCTTCCACGCTTCGTTGTACGCGGCATACGACTCTTGGATGCGCTCTTTCAGCCATTCGATCGGCATCGCATCAAGGTCCACTATTAAGATAGCAGTTGATATACATACTTGAAATATTTATTTAAGAACCTACCATTTAGACTGCAGACGTCTTTCCACTTGGCTTTGACCTCTGCATCGTCAATGACCACTTTCGGTGCATCTCGCATAGATTCGGCCATCTCGAAGCTTGAATAGTGAGAGAACACAAAAAATCGAGTGGAACGATCAGGGCGATGAACACATGGCAACAGACAAGGAAGCTGCCTAGCCACCTGTTGCGCGATCTCGAAGATTGTTGCATGGAAAAATTCTGGCGTCAAAATTGGTGGTGAACGATGTTTAATTGTTTTTGCTAAAATTAATGGTAAGACAACTAGAGCGATATGCTAAACAGAGGGAGAGAGAGAGAGGTATATGAACGCATTACCCCAAAATTAATAATTGTTGAGCATAAAACAAGCGGCTTTTTGGCACAAATCTGACTAATTTTTATCACAAAAATCCGCTCTCTGCTCATCACTGCCCGTCTTCCCAGCACCACCATTATTCCGATGAACTTCCAGTTCTTCGAGTGGCACATAGGAACATCGTCCTTCGGAATTGCAAACCACAGTCAGGTAGCGGCCAACTTGGTCTACCGGTGTCCGAGGTTCGACTATATTGGGCGGCGATAACGGATTGTTGGGTTCTTCGTTCATAGTTGCAAAGTTGGCGTTGAAGGCATTCTGTTGTTGACTTGTTCTAGGCGGAACGGGAGGTCGGATCTGGTGAACGTCTTCGTAGTGGTTATCAATACGCATATCTTCGGACACTCGTCGAGCTCTCCTTCGGAAGCATCCCAAGCACGTCTTTCTTCTGGATGTACCGTCATTATTGTCAGTTCGATTTCGAGAATTGTGCTTGTATCGGAGGCAGACGCAAATACAGACAGCAATTGCGATACAGCCAAATATGCTCAACACGATACCGGCAATGAAATACGGATCCGATTTATGACGACCGAATGCGCGGAAGACCATCACTAAAAAGATAGCAGGCGATATATATATATAATTGAAAAATAAAATTTAGGAACGTACCATTTAGATTAACCTCCTTTTGCCAACCGACGTCGACGTGCGCCTTGTCAGCGACCAGAGTAGGTGCATCGTACAATTCGGTCATCGAGAAAATTGATGAGAGACGTGCAAAAAATTAGGGCAGAAAAGCTAAAAAACAGAGCGATTAGAGGAGGGCGATGAAAATGAGGAAGTAGTGATGGGCGATATGTCGAGTCGGGACTCGAATTGGGCGGATCGAATTATTATTGGCAACCGGACAGGAAATCGCCGCGCCACCTCGTGGCCTCATCGAGATTCTGCATGGAAAAATTGTTCGCTCATCAGGAGCTGATGGTCAGCGATGTCCGGACAGCGAACAGCGAACAGCCTCTGCCCCGATTATCGTCTAACCAGCATCATCTAAGTGGCAGCTGCAACCCGGCCCGACCTCGAAGATGATGTCCTGGGAACGAGACGAGGAGCGCGAAAACGGCAACGGAAAGAGCGGCGACGAGCTGTTGGTGTTCGGCTACTCGTGCAAACTGTTCCGGGACGACGTCAAGGCGCGCGAGATCGACACTGGAAAGCATCTCGTGCCCTGGATGGACATGGAGAACCTGCTCATTGATAGGTGTGTGTCATCCGCGCGCTCATCGCCTTCAATTTGATCGCATTCGTTTCAATGGCTCGCTGCCCATGTTGATGACTTAATTAATGATCACTTTCAGTCCCAAAGTCCTTTCCTCAAACAGGGCGATGCGATCAATCTCGAGACAAGAATTGAGTGAATTTCGTTGATGCACGACTGGATTGGTATGAAAATCAAATGATAATGATTGAGGTGCATTTAATACTTCGCAATTCGCCAGCCAGCTGATATCGTTATGTCTTTGTGATTTAGTTAGTGATTAAGCACTGCGATACGTTAGGCAGGCATTTCGTTAGGCTATCGGCCAATTGGTTCGCTAACAACTCAGGTCTAACTTGCGATGTTTTGTTTTCTTACTATTCAAGGTTCGACGCTCGAGGATACTTGCACGACCTCACTCAGTTCGAACCGAGAAAAGGTGATCAGAGTCCGATCGACGATGAAGAACCTCAGCCACAAGAAATACTTGATGAGGAGCGGTGGCGGGATCTCAAAAACGACGAGAATGACATCCATGGTGAGTTCTATTCGCTGTGTCGCCAAAATGAAATTCTAATTTGTTGTATTTACAGAAGAAGAGATGAAGCGTTATCGAGCAGCTCTAGCGGACGAAGGTGCATATCACGAGATTGGTTTCACTTACGACACGCCCGACGTAAGTGAAGACAAGTCTGCGAGTGTTGAAGCGGACAGCGCGGCCGTCGATAATGAAGAAGATGACAATGAGCCATTCGTCTTGCCGAATTCATTGACCGTGCCGGAAGCGATGATGCTGGTGAGTGATGCGAGACTGTTGACCTAGTTTCATTCTTCACGGAGTTACTAACCAATTCCGTTCTCTAGCCCACCAAGCAAAAGATTCATCACATCATCGAGAAGACAGCACTCTTCGTGTGCCAGCAAGGAATGCAGATGGAAATCATCATCAAAATGAAACAGTCATCAAATCGCAATTTCGACTTCCTTTCATATGATTCTTCACTGAATCCATATTATCGGCATTTGGTCAACTTGATAAAGAGCGGAAAATACACTCCCGAGCCTGTCAAGATCGACGAGGAGAATGATTCCGAATCTGATTCCGATGGGGAGCATTATCTTCACCCAAGTCTTCTGGGAGGCAGAACGACCACATCGAATCCACCGACGACCTGGTCACTTCCTGCGCTACGTCATTCTGAAAACGAGAGCAATGCCTATTCGCAATTAGTCAAGAGTCTCAAAGACAGAATCCCGTCGTGTTTCGAATCCACCATCGAAGAAGACATACCGCCGTCAAATCAGTCGAACGACAATTCCTTGGATGGCGAGTCTTCAAAGTTCAGTTTGGTAAGCTGCGATAAAGTTACTGCTGACGAGAGCCAGTCGGTCCGTTCATTGTCTACATGGTCATCGTTATTGCCTTCACCGCCTCCGGACCTCGAAAAAATCATCGAAAAGTTAGCGCAGCGCGTCGCCGAGAATGGTAACGATTTCGAAAGTTCTGTGCGCAAGAAAGGTGGAGAAAAGTTCGAGTTTCTTAATCCTGGCAATGTGTTCCACGCGTTCTACATAAAGCGAAAGTTGTATTATCTTGAAGAACAACTCAAAGAGCAAGCATCTCAACTCAAAGCCAAGACAGCAACTCGAGAACCTAGTTTACAAAAGGGGCCTGTTAGTTTCTCAATTGCCAGCAGAGACAAGAAATCGTCATCCAAGGAATTGTGCCGATCACCGTCTTCGACAACGACGTCATCTTCATCATCACCAACCAGTTCGCCTCTATCGGGAGAGGGTCGAACAGCGACAGGTGCCGAGAAAGATCTCAAGAAAATACCTGAAAAGGAGAAAGACTGGGAGAACGATGCTGCGCTCAAGGATAAGATGGCAAACGCGGCTCGTGAAAGTCTGACCAAGCAAGTACAGCAGGAACGAAAACGAAAAGCGGCGCTATTCCTTAGCTGGGTTAAATCGCAGGAGGAAAAATCAGGATCTGGCACGATTAAAAAGACAGTTGAAGGTTCAGGTGCTCAACCTCTGACCTCAACTTACGGTCCCGAATTACCTGTTGAGATGCGTGTTTCGAGTTCTTCCCGAAAATCTTCTATACTTCCCGTTATCTCCACTCCGTCTCCTCTCCGTGATGGTTCGCCAGACGAGTCAGACCGCAGCAAACCCACAGTAGAAATACCGAAAACGAGCTCATTGCTACCATTCATCGTCAGTGATAAACCACTAAAGGAATCTTCAAAAGCGGTCGATTCTAGCCATCGTTCACATTCGCGCCGCCACTCGCGACGCTCTGGTCGTCCTCACTCTCATCGACGTCACTCTCACAAGACGCATCGCAAGAGGAGAGCGAGATCAAGAAGCAGATCGACGAGTTGGTCGCGATCACGAACACGTTCGCGCTCGAGTAGCAGGTCGCGATCTCGGTCGAGATCGAGGTCCCATTCGCGATCGCGTTCGACCAGGACTCGGCGGAAATCGCGTTCTCGGTCACGATCACGATCAAGGTCGCGTCGTTTCTAATATCAAATTATCTCATTCAGATTTCGCTAATTATGTAACGATTTGATAACGAAATTTGTGAATCACGAATCGTGATGATGAACGAATGAATGAATAAACAGAATAATTTTGCATCAGCGAATTTAGCGCGTCTCCTTAGATGTCCTTCCACGTGGCACTGTTGGGACGGTGCGACCGTGTTCCAGATTCTGGTTATGACTAATTAATCATTTATCGATTGAAATTGTGTGATATCTTGTCGTACCACCGTGGCCTTAGCATGGAGCAGTTGACGCTGCTCGTCCTGCTGACATTTTCGATGCTGTTCGGCAGTTATTTTGCCGGAACCATACCGATTGCGTTCGTTTTCTCAGACGTCAGTATTGAAATGTCTGTCTGACTCGCACGTGTCACACCTGACTGGTCGTCGTCGTCTTTCTCATAGGACAAACTCAGACTACTCACCATCCTGGGAAGTGGTATCCTCGTGGGAACAGCACTTTCCGTGATAATACCAGAAGGCGTCAATACGATTTATCAATCGTCTCATGGTTTGTACACTACAAATTGTAGTGATTCTAATCGATCAGTGGTTGTGTATTTCTGTGTTTTTCCAGAGTTCCATCACCACCTCAAGTCAGCCACCCAGGCAGCCAAACCGGAAGATGTGCCACACTCGGTGATCGGTGTCACGCTCGTCTTGGGCTTCGTCTTCATGTTGCTCATTGACCAGTGCGCCAGTCGGCATAACTCGCCATCGTATTCCACTCTAACGACCAATTCGGATAACATCGAACTAGGTACTGACAGCTCCAGGACGGCGGTCACCGTTCGTGTGTCTACTTCCAAACTAACGGCAACCTTGGGATTGATCGTACATGCTGCAGGTGTTTGATTGCAGGCGTTTCGTTTGACCCACTAATAAACACATTTTGTGTCATTCATCCAGCCGATGGTGTTGCGCTCGGTGCCGCAGCCACTACATCACATCGGGATGTCGAGATGATTATATTTTTGGCAATCATGCTCCATAAAGCACCAGCCGCATTCGGTCTGGTCACTTTCCTCTTGCACGAAGGACTCGACAGAACGCGCATCAGGAAGCATTTGTTAGCCTTCTCATTGAGTGCACCTCTCGCTGCTTTCGTCACGTATTTCGGTTGTGTTCGCATAGATTGCTTTGCTCATTTTCCTCTTGTAATTCTATGTATCTGTATAATTCAGGCATTAGTCAGTCAGCAAGAGAAACACTGTCATCGTACAACGCAACGGGCATCGCGATGCTCTTCTCTGCCGGGACGTTTCTCTACGTTGCCACTGTCCACGTACTGCCAGAAATCACACAACACCAACAACTTAAATTGCTCGAGGTAAACCAAACTGACTCAAATCTAGCAAACGTGTTACTAATACCACCTTTTCTAATCTTTTCCAATGACTCAAGCTTCTAGCATTAGTTGGCGGCTCATTTCTACCATCGCTGTTGACAGTAAATCATCACCACTAACAGAGATGTTACCATAACGTCGCGATGCGTTTTATCGAACAATCCATAGTTGTGACTGTGATACAAATTTTTATTTTAACTATACAGAGGGTAGACTCATATTCATTTGACATTGTCTTATTTTGAGATCAAGATGCCGACACGATATTTCTGTGTCACCATGAAATAGCGGTGTAGAATAACTGTTAAGGGGCGATGTTTCAAATTAGAACTCTGCACCATGTCCAAGATATTACCATCAGGACATGAGGTTTCATTTTACAATTTTTACAGATCAACTGTTCCACTACAAAACAGGTCTGCCTTGGGTCCCCTAGTCTGCGAATGGTCTACTTCTGCCATGTCCCCGAATGTTACAAACTGGCCGTAACAGAGCGTTCCGTATTTCGCATATTTACAGAGACCGGAATTAGACACCCGTCCAGGATCGAACTCGACATCGACGTTCGCGTCGATGTCCACCTTGTACTCGTTCGCCAGTATCTCAACCATATTTTTCTGTCCATGCTTATCACCCATGATGAGCATCGTGCACTTGTTATCGCCCATCATCCCATCTCTGTGTCGTTCATTCACTACTCTTCTCTGTCTCGCCTCGCTTCCATTCTCGTGCTTCACGCAGTCGCCTCTTCGTGATCTCTCTGACTCGTAAATTATCGTCACCTTTGCCAATTTGTCGATCAGTTTGCCCAGATATGAGAAGAAACCGAAAAACCAGCCAGAAATCCTCTCGGCCACGTTGCTTGCGTTAGGATCTCGCATTCACATCACTCCAGTATCACTAAAATATTTTGCGGAAAACTGAGAAAAAAGTTCAACACTCATTTACATTGCTTATTTCATTACCTGTACATTGTTCGATTTTGATTATTTTCGGAA
>JAGGCA010000870.1:0-15360 GCA_022876805.1 Osperalycus tenerphagus | reverse complement strand
GAAGCGCGCAGGCAATTTATATAAAATTATTGGTCATTAAGTAATCGTGTTAAAGATTATCAAAAATAAAATTCGATACTCTGCTTGTCGTACAAACTTGCGAATGTTTGGAAATGCCGCGGCGAGATCGCCATCTTGCGGTGAAAAATTGAACTAGCCCATGCAATCGTTTGCTGTGTTATGCTCTGCAAAGATGTCAGTTTTGGTCGATTTTCTTAATAATTGCTCAATTCCTAGTAATTTTCATTAACAAAACTATGATAGGAAATTCCATTTTTCCAGACATCATAATACTAGACAGGGAAACGAGCGCATGATGAAAGAAAACACATCAGTAAATGTAAACTACTGTAGTGGAATAACACGCCATGAGTGGGGATATGGAGCATAGAATTGATTGTGAAAGCTAGTCGTCAGTTGGGCTATCATTGACCTAACTACACATGATGATGCTGGGATATGAGGATTGGAATTCCGGTCCTGATTATAGCATACCCACTCGTGATGCTCTGACACGCAACGAAGAGCTTGACGAGGAGCATCTGAGGATGGCGACTAACTTTTAAGGGTAGTGAAAAAAGAAGATGCACTCACCAAGATCGACAAATATTGCGTGCTGTTGGAGCGATAATTGCGACAAGATCTCTCGATACGGCATAAACAAGTCGATTCCACCCACCGATCCGCACACCGACGAGTTTAGGAACAGTTCGTGCTGCGACGCCAACAAAATCCAGATATCGCCTCGCTTTGAACGCGGGACACCTGCGAGCGACAACGCAACATTCCAACATTCCAACATTCCAACATTCCAACATTCCATCAATCGAATTCACTTAGCGAGCTCCACGTACCTTTTTTCATTGCCTCCTTCAGTTCATTCATGTCGATCGGGCGACGAGTTCGTTCAGGACGCTGCAAGAGCTCATCCCAGATCACGGTCACATCTTTCAAACATGGCGTGATTTCCGAGTAGTTTAATTTCATTCTCTTGTGACATGCCTCATTTTGATTAACTGACGATCAGTTTAAATAAAAATTCCCAAAATTGGTCAAGTCATGAAATAAGCAAATTCTTGTGCGAGGTCTACCTTTTAATTTGTTGTTTTCCTTCTCCATCTTTATCAACGTTATCTGTTCGGCGATTGCCTTCTTCCAGAGCTGCCTCAACTCCTCTCTGGTCTTCTTTGTCGGCATCGTGTCCATCTCGTACGACTTCTCTCCGGTCGACTTGGACGAGTTCTCACTGTGACCACTCAAATGAATCCTATTGAATATGGCCTGTCTCCACGAACCAGCATTCGCCGGCTTGCTATTCTGTGACCGATTCTGGTTTCCGTCACCATCTTCGAGATCTTCGTTCGAGCTGAACGATTTCTGGCTTCCGACTTTCATGAAAATATTGAACAATGGACTTATGGGCCCTTGTTGGACGGGCGTCGATTCACTCCTGACGGCAGTCTTGTGAAAACTCTTCATGTCATCTGGCGAACCGGTCAGCGTCGAACTTCGTGGTCGCGTCTTCGAGTTGTTGTCGAGATCCACCGAATTCTTCGGTGAAGTGCTGGTCAAGCTCGTCACAGGCGTTGTCCCAGGTTCGCCGTGGGTCATCTAGGAAAATGATGAACAGAAAACAGTAATCATTTGTGGTCATGATCTGAGTGAACCAATCACTGCACATTGTGATACGAACGTTTCTTACGTTTCGATTGCTAGACGAATTTGTATCATCGAATGTCGCTGATCTTGTACGGTTGGTTACATTCTCATCTTTAAAGCTCGGCTTACGCTATCGGCATGCGAATTAGTGGAAGTCAGTCAACCATGTTAGGAACGGATTGACCCACATACACTCACCTTCAGAATAGTCTCAAACGAATTGGAAATCGATTTCGCTCTCTCCTTCAGATTGTCGAAACTGATCGACATTCCTCTATCCTTGCCCGAATGATTGTGTTTCAACTGCTTCTTCTCGCAGAGCTGCCGCAGCAGTGACATAAAAATGTCGTTGTGCTCCTGAATCGACTCAACCTGAACGCCTTGATACTTGCTCATGATTTCTAAGGATAGCAATTAATGAGTGAGAATCAGAAATTCGACCAACATTCTCACCATCATGTTCCTGATCGAGAAGCCAATCCAGTCGTTGCAGGATCACAGTCTGGGCCTTTTGGGGAGACAAACTCTCGACGTCACAGCACAATCGATGAAACCAATGCATGGGACACGATTCGCAAATGAGCGCTGCTCGATTCTGGTTCGTCTGTAGAGAGTGATGAGCATTGTGGAACGCTTGCTTGAGTGCCTGCATAATTTCTTCGACCAATTTTTCAGACTGGCATCGAAACACGTAGCCGACGTACAATTCTGCAGTACTAATTGACGCCTCGCGACAAATGAAGCCAAAGTGGTCCGGATTCTTGATACCTTGCAAGCAGGTGGACAGGCAACTGAAGTTCTTGTTAAGCAGTACCTGATGGCGATCGGTGCTGATCAAGCAGATCTCAGATCTCCCGATCAGGAACAGCATGGTCTTGTTCTGTACTTTCGACTGCCCCGGTTTCTTCATATCATTTTGGCCACCAGAACCGATACGACTCCGAAAAACGGGCATCGACACTTGTCGTGGAATGTCGCCGCTGACGGACCGTTTTCTGTATTGAGGATGTTCAGGCGAGTCTGGGGACAAGTTCTGGATTTTGTCTCTGATTGCCTTCGCGTATCTCTCTCTAGTTTCGGCATCCAGACTCTGGGTGTTGGGGATCAGAATTATCGGTAATCCGAGGCTGTTGCCCGTCGCAGAATTAACCGTCGCATACGGCGAATACGACGGCGAAGAATACTTCAAGTCATTAAGGATGGCCTGCGTTGTCTGGGCATCCATACTCTGTGTGTGAGTGATCAACGATTGTGCCAGGAAGGTGTCCGTCTTCGATGGTGATTTCGGCGACTCGTCTTTGCACTCTTTTTCATGCAACATAGATTTGTTCTCCTCCTCTTCCGCTTCGTTCGTCTCACCAGCTTGTCCGCTCTCCGCCACTTCTGGTATGGAATCCTTAAAATCTTGCGATCTGTGCTCTTCGTTCTTTTTCAATTTTGCCAGTTCAGAAGTATGAAATACTTCAATTGCATCATCGATAAAGGTGGATGGAACGCGTCTTTGCACTACCTAAAATAATTAACGTCGTCAAAAATAAAATTAATAACGTCATGAGCCTGTAAAGACAGCGCAAGTTGCTTACGCGACGTTTTCCGACGAACATCACTTCATATTGTTGTGAATTTGATAGGATTGTTTCGTTGCTTTCGGTGCGTTGCAGTTGAGTGGGTGATTGCTGTGTCTGTGCCGGTTGTGACGATCCTTGTTGTGATTGTGGTACAGTTGCCACTTCCCGCATCGTGTTGAACAGTTCGTGTACCTGAAATGTTAAAGAGATGTTCATGTACAATGAATACCTGCACAGATTGTGATGCGAAAAAATTTAAGTTTGTTTGCATTATATTTACGTCTGTTACTGTGAGCAGAAACATCTTTCTATTTACTTAATCTTGTTTATCACACGCGACCTACAACTGCTGCTGTTAATAAGCTTAGAGGTGATTTTTCGCACTCCTATATCTTCTGTTTTCATATCATCTCAAGAGTACATGTAGTAGAACAAATTTACAAATTAAGTCAGTTTTGTCAAGCTTCCAGTGTACTGTGCGATGAAGTGCATGTCACTCAGCCTGGAAAAGTGATAAATAAAAACAGCTCTTTCCAAGAAATAGCACATGTACGTATATAATCATCGTAATATTGCGTTGCTAGCTGCTTTACTTGGGCTCAGCTTCAACTTCGATTCGAGGAGCACTGTTTGCGAAAATCGATAATCCTTCAGCTGCGATTCGATTGAAGGTCATCGCTGAGCACATTGCCATGCAGCATCCATCAAAGTTGTTTTCTTCTCAACGACTGGAGCATAAAAAGGGATCTGAATACATGTACATGAAGCACAACTGATGTAGAACTTAATTCTCGATCACCAAATTGAAGTCTAATATTTCTGAAATCATTTCGTGTAACTACAAATGCAATTAAGCCAGACAGCCATTGTCACAATATTTTTTGAATTATGATTTAATTATTGCTGATCAGAGCGCGGATAGAAGCCAAATTACTGGATTATCTGATGGAGTGCTTCAGCAATATAATCCTGTTTACCGAAAAAATCGCACTCAGTCACTTGTGAGATAAGTGTTCGTCCATACAGCCCGCACATATTCGAGCTCCGTATAACTATTTCAGTCATCAATACGATGAGACAATAGTTTCACGTGCACATCACGAACTCGACGAATGTAAGAGACGATCAACTACCATACATCCATATGACTCGAATTGGCAAACTTCGCAATGCGCATTTCTCACTGCAATCAGCGATTTGCTTGTCCTGCCGGCACTGTATGACTGAATTTACACTGTACAATTCCATGAGAAGCCATTCTGAATAACCTTGCAACATTCTTAAAGCTCTGTTTCGCAATGGTATTCCACAAAAAGGGGTGAATGTACTATGTAATGATGCTATTTCATAACGTGCAAGTTATTCCACTAGTATTCTCGCTTCACTCAGTACTGAAAACCATCTCACCATCACGCACACACGATATTTAACCGTTAACGTTTGTTGTTGGCTGCTCTCGAAGTAAATCAGATGATACTAAGCTCTGCGTGAAATGTACATTTCGAGCGCCAGTGCACAGCATACGACAAACCGCTTAGCAACAGGAACACCATGCGAACATGCGAACCATGCGACTCTTGGCCTCAACGAAGTGACATCGCCGTTCGGGTTTTGCATGTCATCATTACGTTAGCGATGTCATCTACAGTGCAATGGTGCCCGATGATGAAAGTACAGTTAATGGTTGTAACGTTTTCGTTACTGACATTCTTCCAACCACGATTTTGATTTAAAATCTGACAATGCATTCAATGGATGGAAATAATCGAAGGCATAGTAAATTCGACGCA
Source organism: Osperalycus tenerphagus (assembly GCA_022876805.1). Classification (NCBI taxonomy): domain Eukaryota; kingdom Metazoa; phylum Arthropoda; class Arachnida; order Sarcoptiformes; family Nematalycidae; genus Osperalycus; species Osperalycus tenerphagus. The sequence continues at coordinate 10,343 of JAGGCA010000870.1, read as the reverse complement.
TCCTGAAAGGACTCTTCTCTGCATGATTTCTGCGCATACATCACAATGGGGAAGCCGAAACTGATTAATGGCAAAAGCGACACGGCATTGGCGGTGATCATTTCTCATTAATTAGTGCACATGCATAAAACAAAACAATCTATCTTATCTTACCTTCTTTTCGTTTTTCGCCTGAAAAACATGACACGTGAACGGTGAATCCTTGTGATCGCGGATCAAGTAAGTGAAACACGACGGGTCCTGAGGTGTTTGTGCAAACTTTGATATGTGGGGCAGCGGATGCACGAAGACCACATGATTCTCCGTGACAGTGACAGCCTTCAGTGCCAGTTCGCTCAGCTCCAAATAGATCTCTCGAGCAGGTAACGAAAATCGACCACCAGTCTTCGACTTGCCAGCAGCCTGTCGTTTGACATCGGCGATGATCCACGGTAACATTGGCAGCGTGTATCGTCGATCCAGAACTGAACTGCCAATATACTTGAGCCTGAAGACTTTACGTCTGGACGACACCGGGGTCTTGCAATTGACATCGTCCTTCCCAGTCATTTGCGATTTCTCTGCCGATTTGGCGTCCTCCTTACTCGGTGACTCTCTCTTCGGAGACAAAGATTTCTCTTTGGCAGTCGCCGTTGCAGCAGGATTCGTCTTGGTTATCGTTGTTCTCTTTGCAGACGAGTAGCCCGACGAGTAGAGCTCAAACAATGCGGGACCCATCATCGTTGATGCTGCCCAAACTACAAGAAACACGACAATGGAGCGTTATTTTAGACTCGGGCTTCGAGTTCGGTGTTTCCTGCGAACATGACAACGTGAACGCGAGGGGCGACGTAATGCAAGCGCACAATGCGGTGCTCAAGCAGTCATTCAGCTGCTCCAACCAAAAATAATTTGTCTGACGTATGCCGATGACGTCGTTCAGTGTGCACTGCGACTGCGATCAGTCTTTTCCCTTAACACGATGTCGCATCACTCACTGCACGCGTGCCTCATCTTCATTCCACTCGCATCTCTCTCGCAAACTGGCGATGATTCGAAGCACAATTCAAGGAAATTAAACAAAAATACTTACAGTCCCATGGTAGAACTTCGAGTACCAACCACCCAAATAATAAGTCACAACTACCAACTGGCAAATCATAATCGGTGCACAATCAACACTCCTCCATGGTCATAGAAGCAATGTGCAATTTAAAGCCTTGCACCACTCACGGGACACGGAATGCTTCGCGATTATTCGACTACAAACAAGCAACAACTCACTGACGGATCATGTATCACTCACCGCGTGACATTGAACAGTTAACTAAATAGTGTTCACTAATCAAAGACCGAACACCGAACTCGCCTCACACGTTCATCTTTTAATTTCTTCAGCTTTCAGGTGAACCTTAGACTGAACAATGACGCGATTCATGATTATATACGCACAACGCTAATAATGCACACGGATATGCATGTGCAAAAAATGAGCAATGCCAATAACATTATACCAGTCATCGACGATATATTCATATCTAAAAATAATCAGAAAACACCAAATGAGGAAATCGTCCGAAAAAGTGATTCAGTCGCTCCGCTGATATGGGCTCGCTTAACAGATCGTCAATCGCGTCGATCTCTTCAGTATCCTCGGGATCCTAAAATGATAAGAGTGACCCTGATCGTTCAGTCATCGTTCAATGAATCAAGCATCATAGACTCACCTTCATCGTCCGTTGCAAGGCTCTCAAACTCAAGACAAAGTGACACATTTGTTCATCGTCCACAGGTTTGGTAATAACTTTGTGCAAGTGCTCGTCTCGCCGCTGTCCTTCAAGGGTGCGACTCGCTTGTTGGATAGTGCGAACGATTCGACCCCATTCCTCATCTGTGTCGGAAAACTCGCGGCGATATGAACCAACTGAAGCCGGCGAGCCCCTTTGCTGCTGAAGCGCTGCTTCGATAGCCATACGATCGGTGCTAACATTCGACACTCTCCTCTTGCCAATCATCGTGACACCCATTGCGGGTCGTCTGGGAGTATCGGGGGTCAGCGGTTGTGACTGTTGCGACGACCTTTCCGAATCGATATTTGATTCTGTTACTAGAGGAAGTGCAACGGTCAGTGGCGAGGGTCTGTTGAGCATCTTTTCGACCATGTAGTGATGACACACCGATCCTGACGTCACTGAGGAATCTGATGAGCTTCGGTTCAGTGTGCTTTGGCATAATAGCACATCATCGGTTTGACACGAGGTGTCGACCGCACCGGCATTCGAGCGACTTCCGGTGCTCTCCTTCTTCGACGTCAACGCGAAAATGGCCTTTCGCAATCGCGGCGAATTCAGTAACAATCTGCTCCCTTTCTTTTCTTCGCCGACAGGTTTTGCTCCATCCTTCTTCTCTGAATTTCGTTCTTTCTGATACTTCGGCGTACTGAACTTCTTCAGCAGTTTCGGTGAACTGAAGAAACGAAACGATTTACTGGGTGACTTCTGTGGTTTGGATGGACTCGGGGGCGGAGGTGAAGAAGGTGAGCCGGATGGTGGCCTTCCGTCTGTGTGTGGCAATGGCAGAGATTTCTGCGGGATCAAGAGCGAATGCGAATCCGCCGAAGATGTACTCGATTTAGGCACGGAGGGTGACGCTGTACTGAAAGACTCATCAATGCTCGATGTCGTGTCGGCTTCGTACTTCAATAAACTACTCGAACCACTCTTATTCATAATTGTCTCCATCTGCTCAGCAGGTATTTCTAAATAAGCAGAGTAGTACGAGCTAATTCCGCTACTCGACGACAACGAATTATCACTGGTAGGCGTTTGTGACCGATCAATCTTGGTACACATGAAACGACGCACCGGCATCTTCGGCGCTGGAACATCGTCCGATCGACTTGATGCAGTTGACCGTGATTTGCGTGTGTAGAGGTTGGCAATTTCGGCACTCGTCGCTGATTTCGGTGAGAAGACCGAGCCGGTTGGCGATGCCACCGACAATGGCATACTGTTGGTTGGAGACGCTGACGAATCGAGTTTGTCAGATGTCTTCTGGCCGTACAGTCTGTTGTATTCTCGATCCAACATGCTCACGTAACCAGATTCGGCAGGAGAATGCCGTTCATCACTGGTGGCTTTGTCATCGAGTTGATGATCAGCTTGTCTTGATAGGAAAGAAACTGGTGAGCCAGATGATGCACCTGACGATGCCGATGCTGTGCTCTTCAATGAACTGTTTAGAACTCGTTCATACAGAGGGTTCACGATCCCAGTTTTGACCATGGCGACAGTCGGGCTAAACTTGTGAGTGTCATCTTTTTGAACATTTACTTGACTTTGACTGGTATCACGATGATACGCAGGCACAGGTTTTGGTGGGTAACTCGGCTTGACTCGGTTCGATCTGTCGAGTGATCTGTCAAGCGATGCATAACCGGAAGCATGGGCTTTCTGTTTGGCCAACAGGTCGAACGAGTCACTCATTTTGGCCACAAACCCGGACGCCTGCGAGCCTTCTCTCTGGTTTGTGGAGCGATTAGCAGCCTCAACAAGCTTGGAAGTGCGCGGTAGAGGTAGAGGTGGTTGGCGTTTCGGTGGCAATTTCGCTTCAAGCGAAGATACCTGACTGGTCGAGTTTACTTTCTGCAACTGTTGCGGTGGCTGTTGCTGTTGTCGTTGAGGATACGACAAATTCACATATGAGCCCGACCTTTTCGCTGCTATAGCAGCGTAATAGTAAGGCACTTGTTGAGTGAGCGGCGATCGAGGCGGTCTTGGAGACGGTGTCAAACCTTTCGGTGGCGGGAATAAAAGCTTCGCATAATTGATACCACTTCCACCGCTGATCACTTCACTCGGCTGCTTGCTTGCCGCTCTCGCCGAATTGACAATCGTCGCATCCAAAGAACTTGACGAACGGCAATAATTGACGCAAGGCTGGAAAGGTGTCCCTACTCGATTCTGGGACGCAATCGACACCACGGAAGGACTCGGTTTGGTCACTTTGCGCAGCGAGTCTTGATTTGAGGACGTCGTCGTCGAGGAAGATGTTGAGCTGAGCGGAGACCTGCCGTAGAGCTCGCGCTTGATGCTGCTCGTGTCAGATGAAGACGACGATGATATAGACCCAGGTGATGCGGTATCTGCACGAAAATGATGTTGATGTTCGCTTCCATGTCTATTTATAGCTCGTTCACTGTCGCGTTCACTACCATCTTGGCTCTCGTCAGTTTCGCTATAATAAACTTCATCCGGTTGTAAACTTTCAATACGCGAATTGTACGATATCGCAGCCAAACCCATCTTGTTCATCCACTTCTGATTATCGTACTGGGATTCACTCGCGAAGTGGAAAACGTTCGACTGATTGTACACCTTGAATGCATACTTCTTGGACTTGCACTCGGGCGCAGGAGACACGGCAAAACCGGGAAGGTGTATCAGACACTCTGCCTTGTCATCGTCTTGATGACGATAACAGTACAAATAAGCGCTCTTGAGTACGAGCCACCTCTTGGACCATCGAGACGAGCTCGGCAATAGAAATCCACCACGACGATACTCCTTGCGTTGGTACAACCATCCTTGGCACTCTCCTTCTCCTAGATCTTTGCATGAAATTCTTCGCATCGCTGGTAAAGGAATACACATCATAAGTGAATACAAGTGAAAAAGTCGAAAACGACAAGCGGAGTTAACTAAACGTTGCTAATAATAAACAGTTTGAAACGTCTTAGGTTAACTGACTGCGAGCTACGCACCATGTTTGCCTGTATTTTTGGCATTGGAATGAGAAGCTCTCCTCAAACGCGGAGACCCACCAGCATCACCGTGAGTGTGACTCTTCTCCTCTCTCGATTCTTGATCCTTCCGATACCGTGGGCTTTGACTGCTTAATGTCGTCGCGTTCGGCTTTTCCTTCTCTCCGTTCGCCTGCATCTCGCATTTCTCACGTCGACATCTTTCCATCTGCTGTCGCGCAAGCAAATCATTGCCATCACTCTTACTGCTTCTCGCGGTTTGCGGGCTCGGAGATACCACGCCGACGTTCGGTGTCGGGCTTTGCTTCACATTCACCAAATTCTTCGTTTCTACTACTGTTTGACGATCTTGTCCCCGGCTACACGTGGTCGACACCGAGTCGGTGTCCAAACTCCGTAATTTGGTTCGCGGCAGTATTTTCCTCGGATACGATGAATCAGCACTTGTAGTTTTTGGTTTCTCTTTCACAATTTCTGGTTTCTTTGGATTCCCAATGTTTTCTTCAATAGGAATCGGAAAGACTCTAACATAAGGCACTTGTGATTGTGGTGAAGGCGACGCGTTTGATGCTCGACTGTTATTATTATTACTTTGACTGCTTGGCACCTGATTAGTTGTACACTGCGATGACTGCGAAGGCACTTCGGATGCTGAAAGACCACGAACGAGTTGTTTGGATGGATCGTGCGAGATGCTTCTAGATACAGAGTCCTTCTTCTCTTTCGGTAGTCCAGCTACCAAATCTTCCAGTGTGATCGGCGGCTGACCGGTTGTGGGTGAGGCTCCGCTAATTGTGGCCCGTCTCCTGATGGGTGCTTTAGGTTTGTGTGAGAAAATCTGGTACACAGGACCCTTTGGCTGCTTGGGCTGTTTTCCATCAGGTAGAAACGCATCATCATCGTCTTCGTCAGTTTGATCTGTGGTTGTTGTCGCAGCGTTTCTCAGACGATTATTGACGGCATGACTCTTGTATGGCACTTTACGATTAGGAATATTATACGGCCGTATTTTATACGGCTTCAGGATCACGACTTGACCCATCAGGTGACTGTGTCTCGGACGCTTCTTGATGGTCAATATGATTTCAACGGGATACTCTTTCATCGTGCTAACCAACTTCTTCAATGTCCAGCCAACAACAGTCTGGTAGTTCACTTGAATAATTTCGTCACCCTCCTCGATTCGTCCACATCGATGCGACGGCGATGAAAATTTGACACCACCGACAATATGAATACCGGAGTAAGACGAGTGAATGTGCATGCCGAGTTCCTCGTCGGGTTTCTTCTTGACATTGACGACGTCCAATGAGGCCGGCTGTATGGCAAGCGAATCGCTCAATTCCTGCACGATTCGATCACACAATTCAGCGAGGGTGAAGCCACTATTCCTAATCACATTGTTGGGCTTCTCGACAAACTGATCCCGCTGTGCAGTCGACGCGAGCTCGACGCTAAGCCTCAAAATTGTCTTCCTGATTGGTATGTAGACGTCTTGGCCTTCAAACGGGTACCTGAAACGGCGACATAAGCATGTTTCCAATAAGCAATTCAACAACAACAGTTTCCCGGTATCGCATCTGACCTGTCGATCCACGAAATAAAAGACTTGACAGAGGCCAGTATATCGGACACAGCCGAGAGCGTGGCGGTCGAAACACGATCGTCGATTTTGTTTTGATTGTCATCCTCGCCTGGTAGGTTGAAATTGTGCTCGTCGTGCTTGAGCTGATTAAACAGACTTCTGGCCTTGCACCCGAGTCTCAGAGCCAGTGACTGGAGTGTCTCAGAGCCGAGGCTGTAGTGCAGATTCTTGAGAAGGTCGACCGCTTCCAGGATGATTTCTTGTTGACCAACTTTGGTGACATTGAGGTTGTGCAGATCGTCGGCGGACAGGAGCAACAATCGACACCCGTTGATGTTGTTGTTGAGGAAGAAGTGAACGTATGGCAGGATCGAGTCATCGAGACCTGGACGGGAGACGAAACATTCCGATGGGAAGTGAGGAGACCGAGGAGAAGACCGAGGTGACGAAGAACTGACGAGCACTGATATGCAAGTGAAAAGAAATTCGGCTTACCTTTCAGCCATTCGGCAACGTGCTCGGCACTCCACTCGGCGATGTTGATGAACGCCATCACCACCAGATCATCATCAGCTAAATCATGTCGACATGATATTAAATTGTCTTAATAAGTAGAATCTCGGCACGTCGCGGGATCCTCGCGCACGTCACGTCTATCTCTTTGTCGGGTCGACTCGATTCTCGCTCGTCGTTCCTCGCTTCTCGCTCCTTCTGCGGGCCTTTCAAGCTCCACGCCCAACACATCCGGCGCTGTACCTCTCCTACCTCTGATCGGTTCTCTCTCTCCTTGTGTTGCAACAACACGATACCTGCAGCAAGGTGAGCTACGAGCTACGAGCTCAGACTCTGCTTTGCTTCAAGTGCACGATTTGCGTTCGGGTTCGTAAATGTTATTTATGTATGTTTGCTTATCGTTTCTTGGCTTCATCCTTAGATCGGATGGGTCATCGAAGTGGAGCGCGACATTATTACATAAGACGTGCTAACGTGGTGTTTATGTCAGCAATAAAACTGCTAGATGATACCACAGAGAAACACGTCGTAATGTTCCTGCATTGCATACAAATATTAACGAGTAAACATTCGCATCAATCAAAGACCTTTTCTAGTCCCATTTCTCTCCTTCATTCACTTTGTTCGCTTGACGACCATGATTAGCAATTACAACACGTATAGGCATTGAACTAGCGCATTGAAATTCCATAATAGTCTCTTTCTGAATACAAACCACATCTTTAGATGGTAAACTTCTGGTGAATGGCCCACGCAGCAAGTGGGCATCAGCAGCAGCAATGAAACGCGATCAGAGAGAGTCGTGTTCGCTCGGCCAAGAGCAACAAGTTTCGTCTCCGTTCGTTATTATCGCGAACCAGTGTGGTGTAGTGTCTTCATCTTCTGCAGATGTTCCAGATATGCGTGGACAGTAACGTGACGTACTGTGGGAAAAAATTTTCTCACAGATTTCGACATCCGGACAGGGCTAATAACTTTAAGCTCGAGTGGCTCTCGCGGGGGCGATCGTCGTGAGCAATCAGCAGTCATCATTGCCATTTATTAATAGAAATAGCCGTCTGTCTTCGTTAGTCAAACCAGACATGGGAGACTATCCAGAAAGAGTTCATCGAGGTTTTTCCCTCAGCTGTTCTAACGATAAGGAAAGTAAAACAGAATTCAAGTAAATAAGAGAAGAATTGCGATTATATCACGCAATACTTCTGCACATGAGAAGAGTCGACAGCGAAACGTAATTTGTTAGGTATAACGAATTACGATGAAACACTCCCGTGGCGAAGTGGTGATCAAAACGAGTTTAATCCGAATTGCCGAATTATTACTACAACCACAAATACATAGAGCAAGAGAACGAGAAACGAGAAACGAGAAACGAACGCACGAAATGTGGACGCGGCACACGAACTCGAAGACTGCAGAAATGATTCGCTATTAGGGATGGACGGCATCGATGCTTCACTTTCTGATGCAGCGACTTCAAGTTTACTGGAAGACGAAACCAGTGATTAGCATCATGCCAAATGTCAGTCATGACCAGCTCCAGGCCAGAATTTTAAGCAAATAAGCCAAATTATGATTCCAGCAGGCAATCATTACGAGGGTGAGGCACAAAATCGCTGCTGCAGAGAACTTTTTTTCGGACGTAACCTCATCAAGATTCGGGATAATCAATTTGGAAAGAGGACAGGTCGAAGACTTTCCAGAAAGAGCAGCGCGCAAAGCATGCATGCGGCCCGAACTCTCATTTAGATGCGTCGCTCGTCCAAGCATAACGCGAACACGCACGACTAAGATTATGCTATTTTAAATGCAATGGCCACATGCATTCATTTGCATTACGACATCTTCATGTACCCGCTCGCTTGCCTGTTCCGATCATAAACAATAATATAATGAGTCACGTCAAACCCAATTCAAAGTCAACCAAGTTGGTGCTGTACAGCTCTAAACTAGGGAACCACGCGAAGTAGACCTGGCACTTCGCGTGGTTCCCTAGTAAGTTGTGTGTGCTGTAATCTCCAATCTCGATTTGTAGCATTCTCGCCGTGCCCGCGGGCCATATAATGAGGGATGAGTAATATTATCATCATTACATCGAACGACCGCTTCCACTGGGCTGTGCCGAATTTTCCTTATCCCCATTCACGAGTACATCAGTCGGACGTAATTCATTATTTTCTAATATCGGGCTCGTATGGTGCGTGCGATGATCACGATTTTGTCGAAATCGTGCAAAAATTGTTCGGGAACTGCATCCCGGACTGTACTCGATTTAAGCGATATGCTGATAATGTGGAGAAATTGCAATCATCCATTTCCGAAGCAGACACAGACATAAAAAAGAGAAGCAGACTACATAGATAATTATGGTGGCACATCATTATCATCATCATCATATCTTTTGTTGTGCTGTCTCCCTTCATGTAACACGCATATCACCTTCGTGCCAGAAAAAGTTTCGACAACTTTTTCCAGGTTCTGGAATGCAAATTTGACACGCCGCTGAGTCATCATCACCCGCTTAAAAGAATTCACGCATATTTTGATATGGCGATGCGATAAAGTGAAATCTATTCAAAACAAGCTTCGCGGTTATTATGAACGTTCACCAATCATAATAAGAGTTTCATGATTTCGTTTTGCTATGTGACGGTGAAAATGGCAGCACCTCGTTCACGCTTGGCTAGTTTCTTTCTCTTATCCCTCAGTCGAGCGAACGCATCCGCAAACAGGCTGACTTCCTCTCGTGCATTAATTTGATGCTGCATGAATTGCAATGCAGCTAAATTTACACCAACCATATCCTAAAATACAACGGAAAGGAATTTATGAATGAATGCACACTACTCTCGAACGAGTGTCACACTTTCGCACTTACCCGCAAATCAGTGACACGAGATACGATTAGACCTCTTAACTTGTCAATGACGGGAAGCAATGTGGATGTCGAAGAAATCTGACCAAAGTGGATCCTGAGAGAAATAAAATTATTGAAAAGTAAACAACCAGAATCGGGTATTTACCATCCTCAGTCGTGGGATTCGAGTCTCTTTCTAATGCCCTACCTGAGTAGAAAGCAAACACATCTTGAAACTAGCTCAACCTCCCATCCGCGTTCCAAAAGTGCTGTTAGTATGATTAATAATTGAGTAACATAATTGAAAGGAAGCGTGAGAAGTGCTTCTTCGAGTTCACTCGACTTGATGCGTTTGAGTGTCTCCAACATGAATCTGTATGGGCAGCTCGTGTTGAGTGCTCGAAGTAAAGGATTTGGTGTGGGTCTTGCGAGAGGTTCTTTTCCGTTATTCTTGGCTGCTCTGCATGCCAGCTCGTACTCGTCAAATGCTGTCTTCTCTTCCTGGAACACGTCAATACTCTCGATCAATCGTTCGGTAGCTTTCACAGTTTCTATTGTCTTCTTGGACGCTAACCCAGTTTCTTGATTTGTCTCTCCCGGTATGACATCTTCATCTTGAGCGAATGCATTCTTCTCGAATTCTTGTT
>JAGGCA010000863.1:40909-51776 GCA_022876805.1 Osperalycus tenerphagus | reverse complement strand
TTTTGCGTTGCCCCGACGGCAACAATTCACCAGATAACCGCTCGCCAGCCAACACTCACCACCTGTTCGACGTCGTTCCGATTTCGTTACTGGGATGAGCGATGAGAGATGAGCGATGCCCGCAGCTCAATTTCTAAATCCGCTCCGTTTAGCTGGGCCTGCATTGACATTTGAATACGCAGTTAAAGTTGAATCGTTAATGAACATGTAGTTGAAGTCTATGAATGCGCTCTTATCATTCTAGTGAAGTGAGTCTTTCGAATGATGAGAGCAGATCTTCATGGCCAGCCGTCATTGTCCCTCTAATCGTTATTACACATTACATATTTAATCATTGGATGAATCGGTTTCGAAACCCTGCACTGTCATTCATCTGGCAATTGTCTAAGAAGAGTCTGCATACTTTGTCTTATGACCGCTCAAACGGACATGAAGTTTAATTAGCCCAACTAAATAATTGCATTATAACATTGTGCAATACGTAAATAACTAGTTAGCTAATCGTACTAGTTAGCCAATTGAGCCAAGAAGTAGCTACACCACTTTTTCGCTCAATTGAACGTCATCGAACAAAGTATGGGGAAAATGTCAGATATTCATCGTGATTTCTCTTCTGGCGGCAGTAAATTCTAATAAAGGTAATTGTTCATTATCAGAAAGTTTTAATTATCGTGATACTACAACAAGGCACTTTGTTGAGAGACCTCTGTCCTCGAACAATGTTCGAATTGTTCATTACACAAAACTGCTTCAGCAAGTGCATGGTCGTAACTATTTAGACAGCATTTATTGTTACAGACCTTGTTATCTGGCAATAACGAAATTCGACATCGAGCAGCACTTTTGTGCTATGGCAGAAAGCAATTTAGTGGATATCATCACCATTACATATATCTTTATGAACTCGAACGTGATCTTTGACACACTCTACCAACCGCAGTAACTTCACCAAACTGATCAAGAATTGTTACATTCGCGAGCTTCACATCGCAGTGGCGGAATCGCGATCGAATTTACATATGTAGAGAGTGACGCTGATTTACCTGCGTATCGGCAGTTGTGCACACAATGAATCATGATTGAGAATGCCTGCCGCTCGGAGGCATAGATCGGAGAATGATGTCGAGGCTGAGACGGGCAGTATTACATTACGCGCCCGATCTCGGTGGTGGATATTGAGGACTGGAGATGGCAACACGCGCTCTGAAGAGGTCTCAAATGTGCTGCAAATTCAAATTATGACTACAATGTGACCAGTCAACCGAAAACACATCAACGTCATCGTCCAAATTGTACATGTGTCCAAACTGTTATCACATGTCGTTTGTTGAATCAAATTCATACTGCTTCGATTGCCGTTTAACTTCGTTGTACAATTTTCTACTTCTGCATTTACTGCGGATCAGTATTGTAAAATTTCCATTTTTAGATTGATTAGCTTATTCATTGCAAATCGATGACATTAATGCGCCACCGATATTGAGAATAGGCAAGCAGTTGTCGCGATCGGAATCTATAAGAATTTAATTAGGCACATAGTTTCGATTCTCCCTGACGATGATCGGATCTATTTGATCATCTCTGGACGAGAGCTAAAGATCGGCAAATCGTCGTATTTGATTTACATGGACGACGGGCGTGTTTAGGTGCCACTTTCGCTACTAACACGATCTGTGTTTGAACAGCGCACATGGGTGACCATGGGTCAGACTCGAAACGTTGCGCACTGTTTGGTAACCACAGCTGTAGTCCGTCAAGTAAACCATCCACGAATCGTATTTTCGGTGAAACGTCAGCAAGAAGGTCGCTTATCGTTAGTGCACAAACGACAACCGCGGGCCAAGCAAATTCGGGCTTACATGGCAAACACAACAACATGCAGCTCTACATGTCGGCAATTTAGTAAGCGAACAATGAGAATGCCGGCCGCCCGAACTCGCTAATGATGTCGCGGCTTCTGGCTTCCCAAGAATTTGATCCATTTCCAATGTTTGCCGGCCACACACGTGTACGACAAAGCTGCGCAACATGTAATCATTTATTTCAACATTTGTTCACTGTTCACTCGTCTACGCTACTCAACTTCTTCTTCATCCTGCTAATCTCACGTCGTCCGGGATTTGGCCACCCGATATCTGAAAAATCGAATCTCAGCAATTTTTGTCCATAGGCAACACGAAAATTGGTGAACTAAAAATCGAAGGGTTACTAACGAGAGAATTCGTGTGAATCGAACACGAAAGGCAAACCAAACCAAACGCATTCAGCTAACCTAAGATAGCAAAACGCAACTTTGCGGGCAACTTTGAAGAAATATTGAACAGTCACACGCGAAGAGACTGTCACAGGGACTGCAGAAGGCAGAAAATAATAACCATTCCGGAGATTCACAGTCCCAAAAGGTCGCTATCGGTATCCTTTCTGTCGATGACCCGCATTGTTTGTTCGCTCGTCTTTGCCATGCCGATTATCGGCCATCATGAGAATGATTAGTGGGAAAGAAATTCCACCAATATGCAGACCACCATTCTTTACAGGTAGTCCAACATTAATTTGATGGTTACTTGGCGGTCGGCAAGTGTGGCTCAAAGAAAAGCAAAGAATGGAAACGCAACAATAAACGAATTGGCGTGTTTTCAGGTGGATTTAGTGCAATTTGTGGCGCCATTTGCTCCCTCTCGTCTTGCACCTCGCACCACGTCAGTCGTGTGCCAGTCACGACATTGATGATACCATGCTTTGCATGACAACAGAGAGCCTTCAGTCTGATGCACGTTATGATAATTTCGGTTCTGGTTCGCCTTCTGTGAAACTGCGCATAATTTCGCATCTCAATGGAAATTCTGACAATGAATTTTGTTTTTGATGCCAAATATTTCTTTGATGACGGTCCGTTAAAATATCACGAAAACCAACATCGAAATGAGCCTCATTAACGACTCTTCTTTGTCAGTCACTCCAGCAATCAAACTCCGGTATTCATCCACATAGGTAATCCATCCGAAGCTGGGCTCATCAATGAATGCGATTGTCGTTTATCCGAACGGCCACCAAGAGCGACCCAACGACCATTAATTGCTACCTGCTACGATCATTGATTTAGCGTTGCTCATTTAACTGTCGAAAGAGCCATTTAAGGAGATTTCTGGTTTCGATAACGGTTAACAAAGTGCGGGGACAGGGGAGAAGAGCTATTCGTGAAATGGCAACGAAACGGCGTAATTTAGCTTTCTTTATGTGGTGCTGCGTTTGCACAAGAAAAACATTTCACTGGAAAATTCGTCGATCAAAATGCGGACAAAAAACAAGACGAGAGAGGGACAGAGACGAAGAGATGAAGAGATGAAGAGATGAAGAGATGGTAGCACCGAAAGAGAGACGACACACCGAAATGATGGCGTTAAGAGTCTGGAACAAATGACCACTTCAATGGTCAAGGTGAGCGACGAGCGACAGAGAGCCATAAAAGTGGTCGCTGAACAAAAGAGTTGAGCTGTGTCGGAACGTCAATGATTAGACAGGCCTGAAAATGTCCTGAAAATAGGAAGAGAAAAGGCGCTCAGGCAAGTCAGATGCCGGTACCATTGACTGGCAAAGGAAGGTGACTCGTGAATGGTGATCACCTGCTGCGAACGATTTATGGAGAACCGATGATGAGCACCATGGACGCGGTCATTCAGCTAGCCGCATATTTTTCTCGTCATCAACCTTTTTCTTGCACTTCATTTAGGATTCCATTCTCTCTCTTTTAACGACGCTCTGTTCGACTAAATTTTACCGCCATCATTCAATTCCAGAGTCGATCTGTCGCTATTTTTCACGTTTTGCTAACTAGCATGACAATCTCTGTGTGTTGGCTACCAGCCACACGAATCCTTTTTCCACCATCGCGGTCCTTACTTTCAATTTTACTTTGTGTCCATCAAACGTGCAGCGCCGACCTGAAGACACCTACACTGATTGTGAGGATCGCTGCCGCAGTAAACGAACGTCATCAATTAGAGCTCTCGGCCAACAATGGAATTAGGCTTTTAAACGATCGGGAGTTGTCTATTCCCAAATGATGTCCATTTAGCGTTCAGCTCATCGTGAAGTTCGAAGAAGAGACGAAATTACTGTATTCCGACAAAGGTGAATTATTGTCGATGAGGTGAATCAAATGAGCAATACTATATGAGCACAGGATCTAAGCCATTTTGATATTAATCAGTTTAAATTTTATTTCGAATCTAGCAAAACGTCATCGACTATGGGAAGGTGAAACTTTCCCACGACTCGAATTGGAGCTGTGACAACGCATCGCAAACGCTGTTAAACAATTGTGATTTATTCGCAATGTGTGGTCCTCGCATTCATGGAATTTAATTTTTCACCTTCCGAAATGAATTCTGGATGTCTAGTTTAATAGGTACGCAACTAGATATTTGCTCCACTGTAGAATGAATGAAAATGCATCATTGTCCCGGCTTGATTTCATACCGCCTTTTCGGCCACCCTTTTTCTGAAGGAGGAGCCTACTGCGGCCCGGACATCGAGGTTGAGCCCGATATGAGTGGTACAAGTAAACAGATTATGGATCACAGCCAACCACGGCCGTCTGCAATCCATTCTGAAAGCAAAAGTTTGGACGCAATTTTCGAGATCGTTTCGCTCTAAGTTGCCACCAAGCAGCGTCGGTAATCAAGTGCGAGAATCGATACGCTTCTGATGAGTTTGTTTCACTTCCGACAATTACTGCGTTCACCGTTTATTTATGCTCTAGTTTTGTCCGTCAAGTTAGTGACAGTTAATTACAGAGAGTTAATTAACTAGCAGTTGATTCAAACTTGATCTCATATCGACCAACACGTTTGCTCGTGTCCGTGGTCCTCTGCTGTGTCTGCATCACCACTTCACCTGTTACTTCGTCGAATCAGTTCAATCTCGCTACTGATTTGGGTGGTCCTGCGCAACCAGTCAGACATCAATCGGGCAAATGTCGATGTCAGCAACAAGCCAGCTGCATATCCGACCGTTTTTCACCGGATATCCATTTCAAGGTACGTCACTCCATGCAGAAAATTTCAAGCTGAGCATCATCCAGATAATTTATGTAACTGATTTGCGTTGTCGTCGAAATCGGTAATGACCAACCACCATAAAACAGCAAGCAAGATGCAATATATTCTGTAAATTTACCTCAGCCGAGCGTCTCGTTCGTCATTCCCGTGGTGGTCTATCCGAAATGCGAATAATCGTGATTTTCACGTTTAGCTGAAATGCCGAAAACCTTTGTAGTGCCTTTTGATATTTTAATTAATTAGCACAAACAGTCGTGGTTTTGGCACCGTGTGCATGTACTGAGAGGGCATAGTTAATTTTCATTATTCATTAATTACTGTATTCGCAATACATGAAGTGTTTTACTTCGGCACGCATTTGCCGAAAAACCACACAATTTGCACGCAAGCCTCACCATTTTCGCTTTACGTCAATGTCGGTGGACTTTTAGTTACGTCCCACCGAAGTGCTGATTCTCAATGCTTTTAATTATCGGCTGTTGCTGGATATGCCAGTAATGATATAAAATTGCCATTACGCCATGCTTAATTAATTGCACTCTTGGTTTCATTTGTGTGGTCTTCCCATCTAGGACAAGGCAGAGTAAATCAACTTGGTGGCGTCTTTATTAATGGTCGCCCTCTTCCAAACCACATCCGACTGAAGATCGTCGAGATGGCGGCGGCCGGGGTCCGGCCGTGTGTCATAAGCCGACAATTGCGCGTCTCGCACGGATGTGTCTCAAAAATCCTCAATCGGTATCAGGTGAGAAACGGCGACAAGCAGATTTGAGAATGTAAAAATATTAGCGCGCTTTGTGTATGCTCATAATCATAACAATTCGTATAATGTCATTTTGATCCGATTTGGACCACATCGTCACGACAATGAACTTCCGTTGCGCTTAAACCGAGCGCTATTTCGCTATGCGACATTTGCATTCTGCCAGGTCGCTTAGCTTTAAATACCATTCAAAATTACCATTAAGATGTGGCTGTAATCAGATTATAAATTGTGTAGCTTAAATGCAAGTAATGCTTGAAAATAACATCCAAATGATGAGTCTAGGCAAACCGTTAATTTTATGTAATACACGAATTTGTTGGTTGTTTTCATTGTAATTTAGGAGACGGGCAGCATTCGACCGGGAATTATCGGAGGCAGCAAGCCGCGAATCGCAATTCCAGAAATCGAGGAGAAAGTGGAAGAGTACCTAAACGACAATCCGCAAATGCATTCCTGGGAGATCCGCGATCGTCTAATGAGCGATGGTTTGTGCGATCGAAATACGGCACCGTCCGTATCGTCGATTTCTCGACTCGTTCATGACAAGAACGCAGCGACTCAAACTGTGACGCAAACTGACCGCAAGCACTCCATCCACGATATCCTTGGTGGACACAGCGACGGGAAGGCGAATTCTGATGGAAAAGCTGAACAAGGTGAGAATGCGTCGGAATTGAGTTGTTGGTTTCATCTTGTCGCTGAATGTCATAAATGTCGGTTCAATGATTTTGCAAAGCCTCGCGACCGAAAATCTGTTAAGCCGATCTTTGAGGTCAGATTAGCTTATCGTATTGCTATTTTTACATTGGGTCATAATCGTCGCTGATATTATAATCGGATTTTGTGGCAAGCTAATCCATTTTCATTCTTCAAGACTCACCGCGGTTTCCTTTCACCACTGAATGCACAGACGTATCGTTTTCAGGCCAGGCTAGAATGAAGGATATAGTGAATGAGAAGTGAAAATTTGTTTCAATTGACGAAGCAATGCAGTGAGACACGACATTGAGAAAGTTCTCTGACTCGCGCCTGCAGCTCACTGCTTCTCAAAGGGTCTTCAGGTCTGTCAGAGAGGCAACGTCGACTTGGGAAGATGGACACACAAAGCGAGAAGGTAGCCACCAGCAAATGACGTCTTTATAACGCTAATGACTCCATTTTGCAATCAATTTTAATTTAATAAGTTCGAAACAGTAGTCAGACTGCGAATGAAGTCACTCTGTCACTATTCAATTGAAAAGCCAAAATACAGAGGAGTAATAAGAATGAATACGGAGAGTTGAGAAAGAGATTCGAAGTCCAATTACCTGAGGGTATGTTTATGATTGTTTAATAGAAGAAAGGCAGACAATCTATGCCGAATAGAATTGCGAAATCAAAAAGATGCACGGACAATGCGCGCATTGTTCTTCAGCACGATATAACAGCCACTTGTGGCTTGTCATTAGAGAGCCCGCCAGGTAAATACCCAAAATTTTACCGTATCGACAATTTGTGTGGTTTGCGTGTCGATGGCGTGTTTCAATTTTGAAGCACATCCATCGAACGCAGTCATGTTTCACTTGTTCCGTTTTCGTTACGCGATATTTTCCTTTCGTTTCGCGTTACCGCCATTTAATTATGCACGAAATTTCTGATTGACCGTCATCGGAAGACCTGAGCGTTAAACCAGACTGTGATTGCAATCTCTGGTAAGAGAATGGAAGATGCTCATGGTGGTGCTCATAATGCTGAGATGCCCGATGTCGAACTTTGCGATGATGAGGCGAGGTGATGAGCATGAGATTAGCCAGGTAATCGGCGATTGATGTTATGCTAATTGAAATTTCGCACCTCGTACAATGGAAATTGAAAAGCGTAAATGAAGCGAAATAAATTCGCTTCTTGTACTCTGCCTCATGGTGGTGGTGAGCTTGACTTGTGGGCCTTTTTTCGGCTTCCTCGATTCGGTCATACATCCGCGGCGCTATTCCACTGTCGGCATTGGGCAAACGGCCTCCGAAACACGGTGTTCAAAACGAACACTAAACACTGCGAGTATCGATGAAGAAGTGGAAACGCACACATCGGATCAGTGTTTGGAAAAATTTGATTGCTAAAACCAGCACAGCTTTCGCTATAACTTCGTATCACTAATAACAAGTGATAATGAGAAGAATTGCCTAATTACATTTGGGTATTAACTGGAGAATCGTTACCAGGAAAAGACAAAAGCGAAATGCCGATTCTTGAAGCATTTCGGCTCTCATTAGTTGGAAAAACACGAAATGCCGCGAGCTCAACCGAGTCGATCTTGGGCTTAATGAAGCGAATCGAGACAGAGTCGAGAGTCGAGCTACTATTCAGCTATTCGATGCATAATGAAGCAATCCGCTGATAGCACATGTCCGAAACAATTTCGCTGCCGAAATTATAGTTTTGCATGCAAAACAGTTGCTTGATAGCAATTAGCGTCTAGCGTGTCTTACAACACGTTACGTAATTGAAGACATGAAATTCTGTGCATGCGGTGGGCACTTTAAGACACACGAGAGAGAGAAAAACACATAAATTATCCTCAGGATCAGAGACATGATGACGGACGAATTTCGGGATGTTAACCTGCCGTCCGCGTTCGCGAAGATGAGATGAGCTGTCGTATTACACCGTAATTACGGAATTAGATTGCGCTTCATGCTAATGACGGACGCATACATGCAGTTATTTCGAGAGACAGTCACTCAATTTGTAGCTAATTTATTGTTTGCATGCAGTGATGCGAATCTGACGTTAAGTGAAATCTTAATTTCTTTGCCGCACAATCGACACACGGTGGTGAGTTAATGATACACATACAGTCTCTCCTTCTGCTTCATTCAGATGAGTCTTCTTCGAGTTCGGACAACGAAACCGAGCCGGGTTTGGCACTGAAGAACAACAAGCAGCGCCGTTCGAGGACCACATTCACGGCCTGTCAACTCGATGAGCTGGAGAAGGCGTTCGAACGGACGCAGTGAGTTAGAAAACTTCTGGAGAAAGGAGGGGATAAGGAAATACATGTTTGGGGAAACTCTGTTAGGTACCCAGATATATACGGCCGAGAAGAGTTGGCACAGAGAACGAAGTTGTCGGAAGCCAGAGTGCAGGTGAGCAATGAACGTGTATGTGAAATGAAACTGCCGTCAGACTTAAACTGCTCGAAACAATGCTTCTGTATTGATTGCTGTGCAAATTGCTGTGCAAATTGCTACTTTCCAACTATTTTCTAATTGTTACGCCACTTCTAGTCCCACTGTTATTTATGTCCTATTGATTTTACTAATCCTCTCTCCAGACTGACTTCAGAACAATGCAGACAAGAATTGCTACTACTTAGTTAGTTAGTACATAGTTCGGGCTTTGCCGGCTGTGCAACATTTTATGATTCGTTTTATTGGCAAAGGATTAGGTTCGAACTTTCTAAGGGTGCCAGTTAGTTAGTCGCTCTTTGTAAATCAAGTTTATTATCACTGCTTGGCAAAGCATGGCGTCAGTGAGGACGAAGGTGCAATGAAATATAATAATCGAATTGGAACTTGATGGAAACATTTGTCAAACGAAGCTGTCGAATTGTTTTTGTGTCTCATCGTTGACGAATACGCAGGTCATCAACTTTTTGTAGTCATCAAATTTGAAAGACGGTCTGCTGCTTGACCCACCGCGTTATGATAATTATAAACCTACCGCAGTGTTCCTTAACACGAATGACAAGCAAATAACAGCATTGAAAGACGGGCCAGCAGAAGAGAAAAGCGGGCCACGGTCTGGTCGCCAGAGGAGAGCATCTCAGAACATCTGAGAACATCTCAGAGCACCTCTCTTGGTGATGAGGCCCGAGATGAGATGAAAGAAATCGAGGGCGGATCACTACATCACTCATTTTCTCACCTATACATTCTTTCCAGCCGACGCGTTCAGCAAATCACACACTCCTATCAATAACCTTTAATTTGAATTGCAACTTGCCACTCGAGAGTCGCTTTGCGGCTGGCCGCCGAGCCGAAACCGCCATTCGACCGCTTTACCTTACTCGGCTCTCTGTGATCGCGCTCACCTGTCTTCTGTCTACTTTCTCAGGTGCATACACCCAAATTGCCTGAATCATGTCTGTCGCTTTATGTTAATCGTCGCTTGATTCATGAATATGCGCGCGATGAACTCAGTTTTTGTGTCGTATTTGGCATTTTATAGGTTTGGTTCAGCAATCGGAGAGCGCGTTGGAGGAAACAGATCACCGGCCACCAGTACAACGGTTTCCGATCTGCCTTCGTCAATTATCCGGCCATGCATGCCGTGGCCACTTCGAATCCGTACTTCTTCGCTGCGGCTGCTACTGAACACTCGAACTATTCCGCCCCGAGTAAGAAGCACTCGAACGATTAGAGAGTCGAAATTATTCTTTCATATTCCATGTTCTCAGCTTGTGATGTCCAAATGGCGAACTCAATGGCACTGCATCATCACCATCACCATCATCATCAAACAGACAATAACTGCAGTTCAAATTACGCTGCCAGTGGCTCGTGCCCGACTTATGCAACGACAACGTCTCAGGTGAGATTGAATTGACAACGAAATGAAATTAATGTTGAGCAAGAAATTAATTTCGCGGACAACGCACATCGTTTAACAGGACGAACTCTCCCTGAACTGACAGAGCAATCTAATGAAAAAGCGATAATCAATCTCAATTTAGTGATCGAAACAGCAAGTAGAGAAACAGTAATTTTGCCGTCGACAGGAAACCTGTACCTACGTCGGTCATGTTCTGCCAGGTGAATCTGTGAGCGAATCTCTCTTTTACCAAATTCATGGTTGACTGGACCTCGTAGTGGAAATAATTGCCTAACAGGGCTTGTAGGGTGAACAAAATCCCGATAATTAACTTGTTGAAAACATATTTTATCCAAACACATGTCACACAGTGCCAACAAGATGATCGAGTGAGTGACAAAATTTGAAAAACTTATCGCCACCAATTGATAATATCTCGCTGATGAATCACTTATTCTTCGCGATTCCA